>SZWC01002898.1:95134-115212 GCA_023375785.1 Penium margaritaceum
ACTTACACGCACTTACACACACTTACACGCACTTTCACGCACCTACAGGCACTTACACGTACTTACACATACTTACACGCACTTACACGTACTAACATGCACTTACATGCACTTACACAAACTTACATTCACTTACACAAACTTACACATACTTACATGCACTTACACACACTTACATGCACATACACTTACTTACACACACTTACATGCGCTTACACGTACTTACACACACTTATACACACTTACACGCACTTACACAAACTTACACGCACTGCCACAAACTAACATTAACCTACACGAACTTACAAGTATTATACGCACTTACACGTACTTACACGCACTTACAGGCACTTACACGCACTTACACATACCTACACGCACTTACACGTACTTAGACGCACTTACACACACTTACATGCACTTACACACACTTACATGCACTTACACGCACTTACACACACTTACACGTGCTTACACACACTTACACACACTTACATGCACTTAAACGCACTTACTTGTACTTACACGTACTTACACGTACTTACACGTACTTACACGCACTTACACATACTTACACGCACTTACACACACTTACACGCACTTACATGCACTTAAACGCACTTACTTGTACTTACACGTACTTACACGTACTTACACGTACTTACACGCACTTACACATACTTACACGCACTTACACACACTTACACGCACTTACATGCACTTACATGCACTTACACGTACTCAAAGGAACTTACACGCACTTACACGAACTTACAGGTAGTTACACGCACTTATACGCACTTACATGCACTTACACGCACTTTCTTGCACTTACACGTACCTACACGCACTTACACGCACTTTCACGTACTTATATGCACTTACATGTACTTACACTTGCTTACACACACTCACACACACTTACACCCACTTAAGGGCACTTATACGCACTTACACGTACTTACACGCACTTATAAGCACTTACACGTACTTACACGTACTTTCACGTACATACACACACTTACACGTACTTACACATACTTACATATACTTACACGCATTTACACACACTTACACGTACTTACTTGCACTTACACGTACTTACACGTACTTACATGCACTTACACGCACTTATATGCACTTACACACACTTACATGCACTTACACGTACTTACATGCACTTACACACACTCACAGGCACTTACATGCACTTACACAAACTTACACGTACTTATACGCACTTACACGCACTTACACGCACTTACATGCACTTACACGCACTTATATGCACTTACACACACTTACATGCACTTACACGCACTTACACACACTTACACGTACTTATACGCACTTACACGCACTTACACGCACTTACACACACTTTCTTGCACTTATACGCACTTACACGCACTTTCACGCACTTACACGTACTTACACACACTCACAGGAACTTACACGTACTTACACAAATGTATACGTACTTATACACACTTACACGCAATTACATGCACTTACACGCACTTACACGCACTTACACGCACTTACACACACTTACACGTGCTTACACGCACTTACACACACTTACATGAACTTAAACACACTTACTTGCACTTACACGTACTTACTCGCACTTACACACACGTACACGTACTTACATTCACTTACATGCACTTACACACACTCATAGAAACTTACACGCACTTACACGAACTTACACGTACTTACACGCACTTATACACACTTATATGCACTTACACGTACTTTCTTGCACTTACACGCACTTAAACACACTTATACGCACTTTCACGTACTTATATACACTTACACGTACTTACACGTGCTTACACACACTATCACGC
This sequence comes from Penium margaritaceum, assembly GCA_023375785.1. Classification (NCBI taxonomy): domain Eukaryota; kingdom Viridiplantae; phylum Streptophyta; class Zygnematophyceae; order Desmidiales; family Peniaceae; genus Penium; species Penium margaritaceum. Next base: position 96,994 of record SZWC01002898.1, read on the forward strand.
ACTTACACCTACTTAAACGTACTTACATGCACTTACACGCACTTACACGCACTTACACGTACTTACACACACTTACACGCACATACACACACTTACACGCACTTACACGCACTTACACATACTTACATACACTTACATGCACTTACACACACTTACACGTACTTACTTGTACTTACACGTACTTACACGTACTTACATGAAATTACACGCACTTATACGTACTTACACACACTTACATGCACTTACATGTACTTACATGCACTTACACACACTCACAGGAACTTACATGAACTTACACAAACTTTCACGTACTTATACGCACTAACACGCACTTACACACACTTTCTTGCACTTACACGCACTTACACGCACTTTCACGCACTTACACGTACTTACACGTACTCACAGGAACTTACACGTACTTACACGACTTTATACGCGATTACACACACTTACACGCACTTACACGCACTTACATGCACTTACAGGCACTTACACGCACTTGCATAAACTAACATTCACTTACACGAACTTACACGTACTTACATGCACTTACACGCACTTACACGCACTTACAGGTACTTACACGCACTCACACGTACTTACACGTACTCACAGGAACTTACACATACTTACACGAACATATACATCACTTACACGCACTTACACGCACTTACATGCACTTACATGCACTTACACGCACTTACACGCACTTACATGCACTTACATGCACTTACACGCACTTGCACAAACTTCCATGTACTTACACACACTTATACGTACTTATACGTACTTATACGTACTTACACGCACTTAAACGCACTTACATGCACTTACACGTACTTACATGAACTTACACGTACTTACATGCACTTACTTGCACTTACACACACTTACACCCACTTACACGCACTTAGACGCACTTACATGCACTTACACGTGCTTACATGCACTTACACGTACGTACACACACTTACTTGTACTTACACGTACTTGTACGTACTTACACGTACGTACACGCACTTACATGCACTTACACATACTTACACATACTTACACACACTTACATGCACTTACATGCACTAACATAAACTTAAACTACACTTACACGTACTTACACGCACTTATACGCACTGACACAAACTTGCACACACGTATACGCACTTATACGCACCTACACATACTTACACACACTTACACGCACTTACACACACTTACACACACTTACACGTACCTACATAAACTTACACGAAATGTTTTCCACTTAAAGTGCACTTACACGCACTTACACGCACTTCCACACACTTACACGTACTTACACGCACTTATACGCACTGACACAAACTTGCACACACGTATACGCACTTATACGCACCTACACATACTTACACACACTTACACGCACTTACACACACTTACACACACTTACACGTACCTACATAAACTTACACGAAATGTTTTCCACTTAAAGTGCACTTACACGCACTTACACGCACTTATACATACTTACATGCACTTACACGCACCTACACTTACTTACACAAACTTAAACTGCACGTACACGCACTTACACGCACTTACATGCACTTACACGCACTTACACGCACTTATACATACTTACATGCACTTACACGCACCTACACTTACTTACACAAACTTAAACTGCACGTACACGCACTTACACGCACTTCCACGCACTTACACGCAATTTTAGCACTTACACGCACTTACACGCACTTCCACAAACTTACACGTACTTACACGCACTTATACTCACTTACACGAACGTAAACCGTACTTACACGCACTACCATGCACTTACACACTCTTACACATACTCACACGTACTAACACACACTTACACGCACTTACACACACTAACACACACTTTCATGCACATACACGCACTTACACGTACTTACACGCACGTATACACACTTACACGCACTTACACGTACTAACATGCACTTACATGCACTTACATGAACTTTCATTCACTTACACAAACTTACACGTACTTACACGCACTTACACACACTTCCGTGTACTTACACATACCTACACACACTTACACACACTTACACGCACTTACACGCACTTATACGCACTTATACGCACTTACATGCACTTACACGCACTTACACGCACTTGCATAAACTAACATTCACTTACACACACTTACACGCACTTACACGCACTTATACGCACTTATACGCACTTACATGCACTTACACGCACTTACACGCACTTGCATAAACTAACATTCACTTACACAAACTTACACGTACTTACATGCACTTACACGCACTTACACGTACTTACAGGTACTTACACACACTTACACGTACTTACACGTACTCATAGGAACTTACACGTACTTACACGAACTTATACGCACTTACATGCACTTACACGCACTTACACGTACTTACAGGTACTTACACACACTTACACGTACTTACACGTACTCATAGGAACTTACACGTACTTACACGAACTTATACGCACTTACATGCACTTACACGCACTTAGTCGCACGTACATGCACTTACACGCACTTACACGCACTTACATGCACTTACATGCACTTACATGCACTTGCACAAAGTTACACGTACTTACACACACTTATACGTACTTACACGCACTTAAACGCACTTACATGCACTTACACGTACTTACATGAACTTACACGTGCTTACATGCACTTACTTGCACTTACACACACTTACACCCTCTTACACGCACTTATACGCACTTACATGCACTTACACGTGCTTACATGCACTTACACGTACGTACACACACTTACTTGTACTTACACGTACTTATACGTACTTACACGTACGTACACGCACTTACATGCACTTACACATACTTACACATACTTACACACACTTACATGCACTTACATGCACTAACATAAACTTAAACTGCACTTACACGTACTTACACGCACTTATACGCACTGACACATACTTGCACACACTTATACGCACTTATACACACCTACACGTACTTACACACACTTACACGCACTTACACACACTTACACACACTTACACGTACCTACATAAACTTACACGAAATTGCATCCACTTAAAGTGCACTTTCACGCACTTACACGCACTTATACATACTTATACGCACTTACACGCACCTACACTTACTTACACAAACTTAAACTGCACGTACACGTACTTACACGCACTTACACGCACTTACACGCAATTTTAGCACTTACACGCACTTACACGCACTTCCACAAACTTACACGTACTCACACACTTATACTCACTTACACGAACGTAAACCGTACTTACACGCACTACCATGCACTTACACACTCTTACACATACTCACACGTACTAACACACACTTACACGCACTTACACACACTAACACACACTTTCATGCACATACACGCACTTACACGTACTTACACGCACTTGTACACACTTACACGCACTTACACGTACTAACATGCACTTACATGCACTTACATAAACTTTCATTCACTTACACAAACTTACACGTACTTACACGCACTTACACACACTTCCGTGTACTTGCACACACCTACACACACTTACACACACTTACACGCACTTACACGCACTTATACGCACTTACACGCACTTACATGCACTTACACGCACTTACAGGCACTTGCATAAACTAACATTCACTTACACGAACTTACACGTACTTATATACACTTACACGCACTTACACGTACTTACAGGTACTTACACGCACTTACACTCACTTACACGCACTTGCACGCACTCACAGGAACTTACACGCACTTGTATAAACTAGCATTCACTTACACGAACTTACACGTACTTACATACACTTACACGCACTTACATGCACTTACACGCAATTACACGCACTCACAGGAACTTACACGCACTTGTATGCACTTTCATGCACTTATACACACTTTTTTGCACTTACACGCACTTACACGCACTTACACATACTTTCACGCACTTACATGCACTTACACAAACTTACACGCACTTACACGCACTTACACGCACTTAAACATGCTTACACGCACTTACACACACTTACACGTACTTACACGCACTTACACGCTCTTACACGTTCTTACACAACCTTACACGTACTTACACATACTTACACCCACTTACATGCAATTACACAAACTTACACACACTTACACACATTTACACGCACTTACACACACTTACATGCACTTATATACACTTACACGCACTTACACACACTTACACATGCTAACACGCACTTACACATACTTACACGTACTCACATGCACTCACACGCACTCACACGCACTTTCACGCAATTACACGTACTTACACGCACTTACATGCACTTACACGTACTTACACACACTTACACGCACTTACATGCACTTACACACTTTAACACGCACTAACACGCACTTACACGTACTTACACGCATTTACACACACTTACACGTACTTACACACACTTACACGCACTTACATGCACTTACACACTTTAACACGCACTAACACGCACTTACACGTACTTACACGCATTTACACACACTTACACGTACTTACACGCACGTATACTTAATTACATGCACTTACACGCACTTACACACACTTACACATAATTACACGTACTTACACGTACTTATACGAACTTACACATACTAAAACCACACTTATATGCAGTTACATGCACTTACACGCACGTACATGCACTTACACGTACTTACACGCACTTCCACGCACTTACACGCACTTACATGCACTTATACATACTTACGAGCACTCACATGCACTCAAACGTACTCACATGTACTTTCACGCACTTATACGTACTTATACGCACTTATACATACTTACACACACTTACAAACACTTACATGCACTAACATGTACTTACACGCACTTGCATGCACTTACACACACTTACAAGCACTAAGACATACTTCCACACACTTACACAAACTTACACACACTTATACGCACTTACACAAACTGACATTCACCTACAAAAACTTACACGTACTTGCACGCACGTATCTGCACTTACACGCAGTTTCACGCACTTATACATACTTACATGGACTTACACGTACTTACATGCACTTACACGCACTTATACGTGCTTACATACACTTATACGCACTTACGCGCACTTGTACGCACTTACACGCACTTACACTTGCTTACACGCACTTACACGCACTTACACGCACTTACATGCACTTACTTGCACTTACACGTACTTACAAGTACTTACACGCATTTACACGCACTTACACGCACTTACACATACTTACACACACTTACACGCACTTACACACACTTACACGTACTCACAGGAACTTACACACACTTACACGAACTTGCACATACTTACACGAACATACACGGACTTACACGCACTTACACACACTTTCTTGCACTTACACGAACTTACATGCACTTACACGTACGTTCACACACTTATACGTACTTACACAAACTTACACGCAATTATACACACTTACACGCACTTACACGTACTTATACGCACCTACACGCACTTACACGCACTTACACACACTAACACACTCTTACACGCTCTTATACAACCGTACACGTACTTACACATACTTACACACAATTACACGCACTTACACGCACTGACACGCACTTACATACATTTACACGTACTTACACAAACGTATACGCACTTACACGCACTTACATATACTTACACGCACTGACACACACTTACACGTACTTACACGCACTTACACGCACTTACACATACTTACGAGCACTCACACGTACTCACACGCACTCGCACATATTTTCACGTACTTACACGTACTTACACGCACTTACACGCACTTACACATACTTACGAGCACTCACACGTACTCACACGCACTCGCACATATTTTCACGTACTTACATGTACTTACATGAACTTACACGCATTTACATGCACTTACACGCACTTGCACACACTTACACACACTTACACACACTTATACGCAGTTACACGCACTTACACATACTTACAATCACTTATACGCACTTACAAGCACTTGTATGCACTTACACGCACTTACACGTACTTACATGCACTTACACGCAAGTACATACTTTAACACACACTAACACGCACTTACATGCACTTACACGTACTTACACGCACTTACACGCAATAATACTTACTTACACGCATGTACACACACTTACACGCATTTACACAAACTTACAAGCACTTAAACCATACATACATGCACGTACACGCACTTACACGCAATAATACTAACTTACACGCACTTATACGCACTTACACACACTTATACAAACTTACAAGCACTTAAACCATACTTATACACACGTACATGCACTTACACGCACTTACACGCACTTACACGCACTTACACGTACCTATGTACACTTCTATGCACCTACATGTACCTACTCGCACTTACACGCACTAACACACACTTACACACACTTACACGCACTTACACACACTTACACGGACTTACACACACTTGTACATACTTACACGCACTTACACGCACTTATACGCTCTTACACGCACTTACACGAGCTTACACAAAATTACACCCACTTAAACTGCACTTACATGCACTTACATGCACTTACACGCACTTACACGCACTTATACGCTCTTACACGCACTTACACGAGCTTACACAAAATTACACCCACTTAAACTGCACTTACATGCACTTACATGCACTTACACGTACTTACACGCACTTAAACGTACTTACACGCACTTACACACACTTATACAAACATAAACTGCACTTATACGTACTTACACACACTTACATGCACTTACACGTACTTAAAACACACTTACACGCACTTACACAAACTTACACGTACTTACACGCACTTCCACACTCCTACACGCACTTACACGCACTTACAAGCACTTACACACACTGACGCGCACTTCCACGTACTTACACGCACTTACTTGCACTTACTCCACTTACAACCACTTACACGCACTTACACACACTTTCACGCACTTACACGTGCTTACATGCACTTACACATACTTTCACATACTTACTTGCATTTCCACGTACTTATACGTACTTGTACGTACTTACTCGCACTTACACACACTTACACGCACTTACACGCACTTACACAAACTTAAACTGCACTTACTCGCACTTATACGCACTTACACGCACTTACACGCACTTCTAGCACATACACGTACTTACACACATTTACACGAACTTACACGTACTTACACGTACTTACACTCACTTACACAAACTTAAACAGCATTTACATACACTTACATGCACTTACACACTCTTACACGCACTCACATGCACTAACACGCACTTACACGCACTCACACACACTTATACGCACTTACACGCACTTACACGCACTTATATGCACTTACACGCACTTACATGCACTTACATGCACTTACACGCACGTATACACACTTACACGTACTTACACGCCCTTACACGAACTTACATTCACTTACACAAACTTACCCATACTTACACGCATTTACACGTACCGACACGCACTTACACACACCTACACGTACCTACACGCACTTACACGCACTTACACATACTTACACACACTTACATGTACTTACATGCACTTACATGCACTTACACGCACTTACATGCACTTACACGCACTTACACACTTTTACACACACTTACACGTACAAACAGACACTTACACGCACGTATACGCACTTACACGCACTTATACGCACTTACACGCACTTACACGTACATACACGCACTTACACCCACTTACATGCACTTATATGCACTTACACGTACTTAGACGCACATACACACACTTACACGCATTTACGCGCACTTACACGTACTTACACACACTCACACGTACTTACACGCACTTACACACACTTACACGTACTTAGACGCACATACACACACTTACACGCATTTACGCGCACTTACACGTACTTACACACACTCACACGTACTTACACGCACTTACACACACTTACACGTACTCACAGGAACTTACACACAATTACACAAACTTACACATACTTACACGAACTTACACAGACTTACACGCACTTACACATACTTTCTTGCACTTACATGCACTTACATGCACTTACACGTACGTTCACACACTTTTACGTACTTACACAAACTTACACGCAATTATACACACTTACATGCACTTACACGTACTTATACGCACTTACACGCACTTACACACACTAACACACTCTTACACGCTCTTATACAACCGTACACGTACTTACACATACTTACACACACTTACATGCACTTACACGCACTTACACACACTTACATGCATTTACACGCACTTACACAAACGTATACACACTTACACGCACTTACACATACTTACACGCACTTTCACACACTTACACGTACTTACACGCACTTACACGCACTTACACATACTTACGAGCACTCACACGTACTCACACGCACTCGCACATATTTTCACGTACTTACATATACTTACATGCACGTACACGCACTTGCACGCACTTACACACACTTACACGCACTTGTACGCACTTACACACACTTACACGTACTTACCGTCACTTATACGCACTTACAAGCACTTGTATGCACTTACACGCACTTACACGTACTTAAATGCACTTACACGCAATTAAATACTTTTACACGCACTAACACGCACTTACATGCACTTCCACGTACTTACACGCACTTACATGCAATAATACTTACTTACACGCATGTACACACACTTACACGCATTTACACAAACTTACAAGCACTTAAATCATACTTACATGCACGTACACGCACTTACATGCAATAATACTTACTTACACGCACTTATACGCACTTACACACACTTACACAAACTTACAAGCACTTAAACCACACTTATACGCACGTACATGCACTTACACGCACTTATACGCACTTACACGCACTTACACGTACCTATGTACACTTCTATGCACCTACACGTACCTACTCACACTTACACGCACTAACACACACTTACACACACTTACACGCACTTACATGCACTTATACAGACTTACACACACTTGTACGTACTTACACGCACTTACACGCACTTATACGCTCTTACACGCACTTACACGAGCTTACACAAAATTACACCCACTTAAACTGCACTTACATGCACTTACATGCACTTACACGTACTTACACGCACTTACACGCACGTACACGCACTTCCATGCACTTACACGCACTTACATGCACTTACATGCACTTACACGCACTTATACGCTCTTACACGCACTTACACGAGCTTACACAAAATTACACCCACTTAAACTGCACTTACATGCACTTACATGCACTTACACGTACTTACACGCACTTACACGTACTTACACGCACTTACACACACTTACACGAACATAAACTGCACTTATAAGTTCTTACACACACTTACATGCACTTACACGTACTTAAAACACACTTACACGCACTTACACAAACTTACACGTACTTACACGTACTTCCACACTCTTACACGCACTTACACGTACTTACAAGCACTTACACACACTGACGCGCACTTCCACGTACTTACACACACTTACTTGTACTTACTCCAGTTACAACCACTTACACACACTGACACGCACTTACATGCACTTACACGCACTTACATGTGCTTACATGCACTTACTCATACTTTCACACACTTACTTGCACTTCTACGTACTTATACGTACATGTACGTACTTACTCGCACTTACACACACGTACACGAACTTACACGCACTTACACAAACTTAATACGCACTTAAACGCACTTATACGCACTTCCACGCACTTACACGCACTTTTAGCACCTACACGTACTTACACACATTTACACGAACTTACACGTACTTACACGTACTTACACTCACTTACACAAACTTAAACTGCACTTATACACACTTACATGCACTTACACGCTCTTACACGCACTCACATTCACTAACACGTACTTACACGCACTCATACACACTTATACGCACTTACACGCACGTACACGCACTTCCATGCACTTACACGCACTTACATGCACTTACATGCACTTACACGCTCTTACACGCACTCACATTCACTAACACGTACTTACACGCACTCATACACACTTATACGCACTTACACGCACGTACACGCACTTCCATGCACTTACACGCACTTACATGCACTTACATGCACTTACACGCACTTCTACACACTTACACGTACTTACACGCCCTTACAGGAACTTACATTCACTTACACAAGCTTATCCATACTTACACACATTTACACGTACCGCCACGCACTTATACACACCTACACGTACCTACACGCACTTACACGCACTTACACGTACTTACACGCCCTTACAGGAACTTACATTCACTTACACAAGCTTATCCATACTTACACACATTTACACGTACCGCCACGCACTTATACACACCTACACGTACCTACACGCACTTACACGCACTTACACGCACTTACACACACTTACATGCACTTACACAGACATACACACACTAACATGCTCTTGCAGGCACTTACACGTACTCACACGCACTTACACGCACTTACACACACTTACATGCACTTACACAGACATACACACACTAACATGCTCTTGCAGGCACTTACACGTACTCACACGCACTTACACGCACTTACGCGCACTTACGCGCACTTAGCCGTACTCACACTCACTTACACGCACTTAGACAAACTTACACGAAATTACGGCCACTTAAACTTTACTTACACGCACTTACACGCACTTAGACGCACTTACACGTACTTACAGGTACTTACACGCACTTACACTTACTTACACGAACTTAAACCACACTTACACGCACTTACACACACTTATACCCACTCACATGTACTTGCACACAGTTACACACACTTACACTAACTTACTCGTACTTACACGCACTTCCACGCACTTACACGCACTTACACGCACTTACACATACTTACACGCACTTACATGTACTTACATGCACTTACATGCACTTACACACACTTACATGCACTTACACGCACTTACACACTTTTACACACTCTTACACGTACTAACAGACAATGACACGCATGTATACACACTTACACACACTTATACGCACTTATACGCACTTACACGTACTTACACACACTTACACCCACTTACATGCACTTACATGCACTTATATGCACTTACACGTACTTAGACGCACATACACACACTTACACGCATTTACACGCACTTACACGTACTTACACACACTTACACCCACTTACATGCACTTACATGCACTTATATGCACTTACACGTACTTAGACGCACATACACACACTTACACGCATTTACACGCACTTACACGTACTTACACACACTCACACGCACTTACACGCATTTACACACACTTACACGTTCACAGAGGAACTTACACACACTTACACAAACTTACACATACTTACACGAACTTACACGGACTTACACGCACTTACACACACTTTCTTGCACTTACACGCACTTACATGCACTTACACGTACGTTCACACGCTTATACGTACTTCCACAAACTTACACACAATTATACATACTTACATGCACTTACACGTACTTATGCGCACTTACACGCACTTACACGCACTTACACACACTAACACACTCTTACACGCTCTTATACAACCGTACATGTACTTACACATACTTACACACACTTACATGCACTTACACGCACTTACACACACTAACATGCATTTACACGCACTTACACAAACGAATACGCACGTACACGCACTTACACATACTTACACGCATTACACCACACTTACACGTACTTACACGCACTTACACGCACTTACACATACTTACGAGCACTCACACGTACTCACACACACTCGCACATATTTTCATGTACTTACATGTACTTACATGCACTTACACGCACTTGCATGCACTTACACGCACTTGCACGCACTTACACACACTTACACGCACTTATACATACTTACACGCACTTACACATACTTACAATCACTTATACGCACTTACAAGCACTTGTATGCACTTACACGCACTTACATGTACTTACATGCACTTACATGCAATTACATACTTTTATACGCACTAACACGCACTTACATGCACTTACACGTACTTACACGCACTTACACGCAATAATACTTACTTACACGCATGTACACACACTTACACGCATTTACACAAACTTACAAGCACTTAAACCATACTTACATGCACGTACACGCACTTACACGCAATAATACTTACTTATACACACTTATACACACTTACACACACTTACACAAACTAACAAGCACTTAAACCATACTTATACGCACGTACATGCACTTACACGCACTTACACGCACTTACACGCACTTGCATGTACCTATGTACACTTTTATGCACCTACACGTACCTACTCGCACTTACACGCACTAACACACACTTACACACACTTACACGCACCTATACGCACTTACACGGACTTACACACACTTGTACACACTTACACGCACTTACACGTACTTATACGCTCTTACACGCACTTACTCGAGCTTACACAAAATTACACCCACTTAAACTGCAGTTACATGCACTTACAAGCACTTACACGTACTTACACGCACTTACACGTACTTATACGCACTTACACACACTTACACGAACATAAACCGCACTTATACGCACTTACACACACTTTCATGCACTTACACGTACTTAAAACACACTTACACGCACTTACACAAACTTACACGTACTTACACGCACTTCCACACTCTTACACGCACTTACACGCACTTACAAGCATTTACACACACTGACGCGCACTTCCACGTACTTACACTCACGTACTTGCACTTACTCCACTTACAACCACTTACACGCACTTACACGCACTTACACGCACTTACACGTGCTTACATGCACTTACACATACTTTCACGTACTTATACGTACTTGTACGTACTTACTCGCACTTACACACTCTTACTCGTACTTACACACACTTACACGCACTTACACGCACTTACACGAACTTAAACTGCACTTACACACACTTATACGCACTTACACACACTTACACGCACTTTTAGCACCTACACGTACTTACACACATTTCCACGAACTTACACGTACTTACATGTACTTACACTCACTTACACAAACTTAAACCGCACTTACACACACTTACATGCACTTATACGCTCTTACACGCACTCACATGCATTAACACGCACTGACACGCACTCACACACACTCATACGCACTTACACGCACTTACACACACTTACATGCACTTACACGCACTTACATGCACTTACATGCACTTACACGCACTTATACACACTTACACGTACTTACACGCCCTTACACGAACTTACATTCACTTACACAAACTTACCCATACTTACACGCATTTACACGTACCGACACGCACTTACACGCACCTACACGTACCTACACGCACTTACACGCACTTACACGCACTTACACGCACTTACACGCACTTACACGCACTTACACGCACTTACACGCACTTACACGCACTTACACGCACTTACACGCACTTACACGCACTTACACACACTTACACGTACTTACACGCCCTTACACGAACTTACATTCACTTACACAAACTTACCCATACTTACACGCATTTACACGTACCGACACGCACTTACACACACCTACACGTACCTACACGCACTTACACGCACTTACACGCACTTACATACACTTACATGCACTTACACAGACATACACACACTAACATGCTCATGCAAGCACTTACACGTACTCACACGCACTTTCATGCACTTACGCGCACTTACGCGCACTTAGTCGTACTTACACTCACTTACACGCACTTAGATGAACTTACACGAAATTACGCCCACTTAAACTTTACTTACATGCACTTACACGCACTTAGATGCACTTACACGTACTTACACGTACTGACACGCACTTACACTTACATACACGAACTTAAACTACACTTACACACACTTACACACACTTATACCCACTTACATGTACTTACACACAGTTACTCACACTTACACAAACTTACACGTACTTACAAGCATGTAGACGCACTTACACGCACTTACTCATACTTACACGCACTTACACGCACTTACACGCACTTACACATACTTACACGCACTTACATGTACTTACATGCACTTACATGCACTTACACGCACTTACATGCACTTACATGTAATTAGACGCACATACACACACTTACACGCACTTACATGTACTTACATGCACTTACATGCACTTACACGCACTTAGATGCACTTACACGTACTTACACGTACTTACACGCACTTACATGCACTTACATGTAATTAGACGCACATACACACACTTACACGCACTTACATGTACTTACATGCACTTACATGCACTTACACGCACTTAGATGCACTTACACGTACTTACACGTACTTACACGCACTTACATGCACTTACATGTAATTAGACGCACATACACACACTTACACGCACTTACATGTACTTACATGCACTTACATGCACTTACACGCACTTAGATGCACTTACACGTACTTACACGTACTTACACGCACTTACATGCACTTACATGTAATTAGACGCACATACACACACTTACACGCACTTACATGTACTTACATGCACTTACATGCACTTACACGCACTTAGATGCACTTACACGTACTTACACGTACTTACACGCACTTACATGCACTTACATGTAATTAGACGCACATACACACACTTACACGCACTTACATGTACTTACATGCACTTACATGCACTTACACGCACTTAGATGCACTTACACGTACTTACACGTACTTACACGCACTTACATGCACTTACATGTAATTAGACGCACATACACACACTTACACGCACTTACATGTACTTACATGCACTTACATGCACTTACACGCACTTACACGCACTTACACACACTTACACGCACTTAGACGCTTTTACACGCACTTCCACACACTTAAACACACTTACACACACTTATACGCACTTACACGCACTTACACGCACCTACACACACCTATACGTACTTACACGCACTTACATACCCTTACACGCACTTACACACACTTACATGCCCTAACACGAACTTGTATGCACTTACACACACTTGCACGTACGTATACACACTTATACGTACTTACACGCACTTATACACACTTACACGCACTTACACACACTTACATGCCCTAACACGAACTTGTATGCACTTACACACACTTGCACGTACGTATACACACTTATACGTACTTACACGCACTTATACACACTTACACGCACTTACACAAACTTACACGTACTTACACGCACTTGCACGTACTTAAACTGCACTTACACGTACTTACACGCACTTACACGTACTGACATGTACTTCTAGCACTTACACGCACTTCAACACACTTACATGAACTTACACGTTCTTACCCGCACTTACACTCACTTACACGAACTTAAACCTCACTTACATGCACTTGTATGCCCTTACCCGCTCTTACACACACTCACATACACGAACACGCACTTTCACACATGTAAACGCACTTTTACGCACTTACACGCACTTATACACACTTACACGTATTTACACACACTTACACGCACTTACACGCACTTACACACACTTACACGCACTTACACGCACTCACATGCACTTACACGAACTTACATTCACTTACAGAAACTTACACATACTTACACTTACTTACACGTACTTACACACACTTCCACGCATTTACACACACTTATACCCACTTACACGCACTTACACGCACTTACACACACTTACACGTACGTATACGCACTTACACGAACTGACAGTAACTTACACAAAGTTACACGTACTTACACGTACTTACACGTATTTACACGCACTTACACGCACTTACACACACTTTCATGCACTTACACGCACTAACACGTACTTACATGCACTTACACACACTTACACGTACTTACACGTACTTACACGTATTTACACGCACTTACACGCACTTACACACACTTTCATGCACTTACACGCACTAACACGTACTTACATGCACTTACACACACGTACACGCACTTACACGTACTTACACGCACTTACACGCACTTACACGCACTTACACATGCTTATATGCACTTACACGCACTTACATGCACTTACACGCACTTACTTGCACTCACACGTACTTACACGTACTTACACGCACTTACACGCACTTACACGCACTTACACATGCTTATATGCACTTACACGCACTTACATGCACTTACACGCACTTACTTGCACTCACACGTACTTACACGTACTTACATGCACTTACACACACTCACACACACTTACACGTACTTACACGCACTTACACACACTCACAGGAACTTACATGCACTTACACAAACTTAGACATACCTATACGCACTTACACATACTTATATGCACTTATATGCACTTTCTTGCACTTTATTGCACTTACACACACATACACGCACTTTCACACACTTACATGCACTTACACAAACTTAGACATACCTATACGCACTTACACATACTTATATGCACTTATATGCACTTTCTTGCACTTTATTGCACTTACACACACATACACGCACTTTCACACACTTACAAGCACTTACATGCACTTACACGCACTTACACAAACTTACACAAACTTACACGAACTTACACGTACTTATGCGCACTTACACGCACTAACACGTACTTACACGTACGTATACACACTTATATGTATTTGCATACACTTACACAAACTTACACACACTTACACGCACTTACACACATGTATACACACTTACACACACTCACACGCACTTAAATATACTTACACACACGTACACGCACTTATACATACTTACACACACTCACATGCACTCACACGCACTTACACGTACTTACACGCACTTACACATACTTCCACACACTTACACGCACTTACACGCACTTAACGTACTTACACGCACTAACACATACTTACACGTACTTACATGCACGTACACATACTTATACGTACTTACACACACTTACATGCACTTACATGCACTTACACACACTTACACACACTTACACGCACTTGCATGCACTTATACGCACTTTTACGCACTTACATGCACTTATACGCACTCATACACATTTACACCCACTTACACGTGCTTACACGTACTTATACGTACTTACACAAACTTACACACACTTACACGCACTTATACGAACTGAAACAGCAATTATAGTTACTTACACGCACTTACACACACTGACACACACTTTTAGCACTTACATGCACTTACACGCACTTATACAAACTTACGTGTACTTACACGCACTTACACTCACCTACACGAACGTAAACCGTACTTACACGCATTTGTATGCCCTTACACGCTCGTATACGCACTCACACGTACTAACACGCACTTACACACAGGTACACGCACTTTCACGCACTTACACGTACTTATATGCACTTATACATACTTACACACACTTACACGCATTTACACACACGTACACGCACTTACACGCACTTACACGTACTTACACAAACTTACATTCACTTACACAAAGTTACATGTACTCATACGCACTTACACGTACTTACACACACTTACACGCATTTACACACACCGATACACACTTACACATACTTACACGCACTTACACGCACTTATACGCACGTATACGTACTTACACGAACTGACAGTCACTTACACGAACTTACACGTACTTACACGTACTTACAGGTACTTATACGCACTTGCACGCACTTACACACACTTACACGCACTTACACGCACTAACACGTACTTACATGCACTTACACACACTTGCATGCACTTACACGCACTTATAGACACTTACTCGTATTTACACGCACCTACACGTGCTTATACACACTTACACACACTTACATGCACTAACATGCACTTACTTGTACTTACACTTACTTACACATACTTATGTGCACATACACACACTCACACACACTTACACGCACTTACATGCACTTACACACACTTACACACACTCACAGGAACTTACATGCACTTACACAAACTTACACGTACCTATACGCACTTACACACACTTACATGCACTTACACG
>SZWC01002898.1:115693-131177 GCA_023375785.1 Penium margaritaceum
CATGCACTTATACGCACTTATACGCACTTACACCAACTTACACGTACTTACACATACTTCTACGCACTTACACAAACTTACACACACTTACACGCACCTACACAAATGGAAACAGAAAATACACGTACTAACACGTACTTACATGCACTGATACACACTTTTAGCACTTGCACGCACTTACACGCACTTACACAAACTTACACGTACTTACATGCACTTACACTCACCTACCCGAACGTAAACCGCACTTACACGCATTTGTATGCCCTTACATGCTCCTATACGTACTCACACACACCAACACGCACTTACACACATGTACATACACTTTCACGCACTTACACAAACTTATATGCACTTACTCATACTTACACATAATTACACGCATTTACATACACTTACACACACTTACATGCACTTATACACACTTACACCAACTTACATTCACTTACACAAACTTACACGTGCTTACACGTACTTACATGCACTTAGACACATTTATACACACTTATACACACGTACACGCACTTATACGTACTTACACACACTTACACGTACTTACACACAGTAACACACACTTACACGCATTTACACGAACTGACAGTCACTTACACAAACTTTCACGTACTCACACATACTTACACGCACTTATACGTACTTACACACACTTACACGTACTTACACACAGTAACACACACTTACACGCATTTACACGAACTGACAGTCACTTACACAAACTTTCACGTACTCACACATACTTACACGTGCTGACACCTACTTGTAGACACTTACACGCACTTACACGCACTTACACATACGTACACATACTTACACGCACTTACACGCACTTACACGTACTTTCACACACTTACACGCACTTACACGCACTTACACATACGTACACATACTTACACGCACTTACACGCACTTACACGTACTTTCACACACTTACACGCATTTATACACACTTGCATGTACTTACTTGTAATTACACGTACTTACACGTACTTACATGCACTTACACACACTTATACGTACTTACAATCACTTGCACATACTTACACACACTTACACACACGCACAGGATCTTACATGCACTTACACGAACTTATGCATACTTTTACGCACTTACACGCACTTGTACGCACTTATACACACTTTCGTGTACTTACATGCACTTACACGTACTTTCACGCACTTACATGCACTTACACACACTTACACGCACTTACACAAACTTATACACAGTTATACACACTTACACACACTTACACGCACTTAAACGCACTTACCTACACTTACATGCATTTACACACACTTACACAAACCTACACACACTTGCACGCACTTACACGCACGTACACGCACTTACACGTACTGACACGCACTTACAAACACTTAAATGCACATACACGTACTTACACGCACTCACACGCACACACACGCACTTACACATACTTACACGTACTTATATGCACTTACAAACACTTGCACACACTTTCACGCACGTATACACACTTACATGCACGTATACACACTTACACGCACTAACACGCACTTACACACACTTACACACACTTATACATACTTACTCATACTTACACGGACATACATGCACTTACATACACTTACACGCACTTACATGCACTTACACGCACTTACACGCACTTACATGCTTTTATACGCACTAACACGTACTTACACACACTTGCACACACTTACACACACTTACATGCACTTACACGCACTTACACGCACTTACATGCTTTTATACGCACTAACACGTACTTACACACACTTGCACACACTTACACACACTTACATGCACTTACACTTAGTTATACGCACTTATACGCACTTACACACACTTATACGCACTTATATGAACTTACACATACTTAAACCACACTTACACACACTTACATGCACTTACACGCATTTACAGGCACTTATACGCACTTACATGCACTTACAGGCACCTACACGCACCTAAACGCACTTACACGCACTTACATGCACTTACACACACTTACATGCACTTACACGCATTTACAGGCACTTATACGCACTTACATGCACTTACAGGCACCTACACGCACCTAAACGCACTTACACGCACTTACATGCACTTACACACACTTATACGTACTTACACATACTTACATGCACTAACACGCACTTACACGAACTTGCACGTACTTACACGCACTTACACGCACTTACACGCACTTACACATACTAACACGTACTTACACGTACTTACACGCACTTACACGAACTTGCACGTACTTACACGCACTTACACGCACTTACACGCACTTACACATACTAACACGTACTTACACGTACTTACACGCACTTACATGCACTTGCACGTACTTACACGCACTTACTTGTACTTACACGCACTTACACCCACTTACACGCACTTACACACACTTACACACACTTACATGTGCTTACATGCACTTACACGTACTTACACATACTTACTTGCACTTACACGCACTTACACCCACTTACACGCACTTACACACAATTACACAAACTTACATGTGCTTACATGCACTTACTTGCACTGACACGTACTTACACGTACTTACACGTACGTACACGCACTTACATGTACTTACACACACTTGCACTTACTTACACACACTTACTCGTACTTGTACAAACTTAAACTGCACTTACACGCACTTCCACACACTTATACGCACTTACAGGCACTTGCACACACTTATACGCACTTATATGCACTAACACGCACTTACACACACTTACACGCACTTATACACACTTACACACACTTACACACACTTACACGCACTTACACGAACTTACACGAAATTATATCCACTTAAAGTGCACTTACATGTACTTACATGCACTTACACGCACTTACACATTCTTACACGCACTTACACGTACTTAGAAGCACTTACACAAACTTAAACTGCACTTACACGCACTTACACACACTTACACACACGTACACATACTTTTAGTACTTACACACACCTACACACCTTTACACAACTTACACGTACTTACACGCTCTTACACTTACTTACACGAACTGAAACCGTACTTACACGCACTTACATGCACTTACACACTCTTACACGCACTCACACGCACTAACACACACTTACACGCACTTATACACACTTACACGTACTTTCATGCACTTACACATACTTACACGTACTTACACGCACTTACTCGCACTTACACGCACTTACACATACTAACATGCACTTACAGGCACTTATACAAACTTACATTCACTTACACAAACATACACCTACTTACACGCACTTACACACACTTACATGTACTTACACACACTTACACACACTTACACATACTTACACATACTTACACGCACTTACACGCACTTACACGCACTTACACGCACTTACATACACTTACACGCACTTACACACATTTACACGTACTTACACGCACTTACATGCATTTACATGCACTTAAACGCACTTACTTGCACTTACACGTACTTACACGTACTTACACGCAGTTACACGCACTTACACGTACTTACACACACTTACACACACTTACACGCACTTATACATACTTACAAGTACTTACACGCACTCACAAGAATTGACACGTATTTACACAAACTTACACATACTTACACGCACTTACACACACTTACATGCACTTATACACACTTTATTGCACTTACACGCACTTACACACACTTTCACGCACTTACATGCACTTACACGAACTTACACGCACTTACACGTACATATACGCACTTATACGCACTTACACGTACTTACACGCACTTACATGCACTTACACGTACTTACATGTACTTATACGCTCTTACATGTTCTTACATGATCTTACACATGCTTACACATACTTACACGCACTTACACACATTTACACGCACTTACACAAACTTACACACACTTACACACACTTACACGTACTTACACATACTTACACACACTGACACGCACTTATACGCACTTTTTCACACTTATACGTACTTACACATACTTACACATACTCATACGCACTCACGCGCACTCACACGCATTTTCACGTACTTATACGTACTTACACACACTTACACACACACGCACATCTCGTGTTATGGTTGTTTGGCGACCATTTGTGACACAAACTTACACGCACTTACACACACTTACACGTACTTATACGTATTTACACGCACTTACACGCACGTACACACACTTACACGTACTCATATGCACTTACACACACTTACACGCACTTACACGTACTTATACACACTTATACGCACTTACATGCACTTGTACACACTTAGACACACTTACACGCACTTACATGCACTTACATGCACTTACACACACTGACACACACTTATACGCACTTACACGCTTTTACATGCACTAAACGCACTTACACGCACTTACACACACTTACACGCACTTACACGCACTTACACACAGTTACACTTACTTACACGCACTTACACACACTTACACGCACTTCAACATCTATGTACGCACCTACATGCACTTACACGAACTTACACATACTTAAACCACAAGTACACGCAATTACATGCACTTACACGCACTTACACGCACTTACACGCACTTACACGTAATTACACGCACTTTCATGCACTTACACGCACTGATACGTACTTAGACGCACTTACACGCGCTTACACGTACTTACACATACTTACGAGTACTCACACGTACTCACACGCACTCACATGCACGTTCACACACTTACACACACTTGTACGCACTTACAGGCACTTACACAAACTGACATTCACTTACACAAACTTACACGCAATTACACGTATGTATCCGTACTTACACGCACTTACGCGCACTTATACGCACTTACACGTACTTATACGTATTTACACGCACTTACACGCACTTACGCGCACTTATACGCACTTACACGTACTTATACGTATTTACACGCACTTACACGCACTTACGCGCACTTATACGCACTTACACGTACTTATACGTATTTACACGCACTTACACGCACTTACGCGCACTTATACGCACTTACACGTACTTATACGTATTTACACGCACTTACACGCACTTACGCGCACTTATACGCACTTACACGTACTTATACGTATTTACACGCACTTACACGCACTTACGCGCACTTATACGCACTTACACGTACTTATACGTATTTACACGCACTTACACGCACTTACGCGCACTTATACGCACTTACACGTACTTATACGTATTTACACGCACTTACACGCACTTACGCGCACTTATACGCACTTACACGTACTTATACGCACTTATACGCACTTACACACACTTACACGTGCTTACATGCACTTACACATACTTTCACACACTTACTTGCACTTCCACGCACTTACACGTACTTACACGTACTTACACGCACTTACACACACTTACACGGACTTACACGCACTAACACGAACTTAAACTGCACTTACATACACTTATACACACTTATACGCACTAACACGCACCTATACGCACTTTTAGCACTTACACGTACTTACACACATTTATACGGATTTACACGTACTTACACGTACTTATACTCACTTACACAAACTTAAACCACACTTACACACACTTACATACACTTACACACTCTTACACATACTCATACGCACTAACACGCACTTACACGCACTCACACACACTTACACGCACTTACACGCACTTACACGCACTTATATGTACTTACACACATTTACACACACTTACACACACTTACACTCACTTACACATCCTTACACAAACTTACATTCACTTACACAAACTTACCCATACTTACATGCATCTACACGTACCTACACGCACTTACACACACCTACACGCACCTACATGTGTTTACATGAAATCTGCCGCACACGCAAGTATACCGCGAGGGAGACCGAGTCATGGACTTTCGCTATGGAGTTGAGGCGAGTGAGGGGTGGTCTTTGGGCAAAGGGAGAGAACCACAGTTGATCCTCATGGTGGAGGGGCGGAATGGGCATCTTTCCGGGCTTGTGTTGGGCTGTTTATGGGTGTGGGGAAGGCTGGAAATATGCCTGGTGGTAGACCCGCAGAATTGGCTGTTCATTAACAATGGCTTCATATTTGGGGTTCCGCGTAAGAGGCAAAACAAGGGCAGGGGGTGTGTCTGCGGATGAGGCAACTTGGGAGGGGAAGTTGGGCAACTTTGGGGTCCGCGGAAGGCCTCAAAACATGGTGCAAGGTTCAGCCGCGGATTTGGGTTGTTTGGGAGGCTATCGGAGCAAGTTTTGGGTGCGCGGAGGGCGTGAGAAAGTGCCATGATGGTCAGGATCAGAATGGGCATGTTTGGGAAGGTGTTTTGTGGCTAAGGTGAGAAGGAAGTGCTACGGAATGGTGCTGGGTGCCTAACCCGCGGAATTGCCTTGCCAGTCACAACAGAGAGGCAAGTTACAGTGCCGCGGAAGAGGCGGAAAGTTGCCATAGTGTTGACCCACGGATTTGCCACATTTCTGATGGTGTTGGGGTCACCTGTGTGGGAAAGAGGGGCGCGGAAAGAGGCCTCCAAGTGTATCCGCGGATTTGATGTTTGGAGGAGAGGCGTGTGAGGGCGGAACAAGAGGCACAAGTGGTGCGGACAAAAGAAGGGGTCACACAAGGTGCGGAAGTGTTGTACAAGACGCGGGAAGACAACCGGACCAAGAATGGCGGGAACCACAAGGCGCGAAGACCAAGAAGTGGCGGGAGGCGGCGCGANGTGCCTAACCCGCGGAATTGCCTTGCCAGTAACAACAGAGAGGCAAGTTACAGTGCCGCGGAAGAGGCGGAAAGTTGCCATAGTGTTGACCCACGGATTTGCCACATTTCTGATGGTGTTGGGGTCACCTGTGTGGGAAAGAGGGGCGCGGAAAGAGGCCTCCAAGTGTATCCGCGGATTTGATGTTTGGAGGAGAGGCGTGTGAGGGCGGAACAAGAGGCACAAGTGGTGCGGACAAAAGAAGGGGTCACACAAGGTGCGGAAGTGTTGTACAAGACGCGGGAAGACAACCGGACCAAGAATGGCGGGAACCACAAGGCTCGAAGACCAAGAAGTGGCGGGAGGCGGCGCGATGAGCAAGGATGAAGCAATGGTGGCACTTGCTTCGCGGATGGGAATAAAGTAGTGGTGGTAGTGGGTGTGAATGCATAGGGGCCGTGGCGCGGCGGGGAAGGGTGTAGCGGACTATATAATGGGCTTAGTTCCATCAGTTTGGAATGTGTGATTCGGACTTGGGATTTGGGCTTGTGGACTTGTGTTCAGTTGACATGAGTTAATCAAGCTTATTGCCTCACAACCTTGCTTCACTCTCTCCTTCATCTCAGCACTCTGTCACCATGGAATCTGCAAGTGAATATGAGGACTCCAAAGATGACAAGAGGTGTTCCGCGGGACCACTCACAAGACTGGCCTGACACAAGTGAAGAGCGCGGAAGAGTGCCCAAGTGACCGCGGAAGTGAATGGGTGGCCCTTGGAAAACTCTCAAGAGAGCGGAAGGAAGCGTATTCGGCCTCCACCGCGTGATTTCTGTGTCTATGTCTTGGTTCCGTAGATTTGCCATGTTCTATGCTTTGGCGAAGTGATGGAATCCGCAATAAGGGTGTTGCCAAAGTGACTAGGGGGTGGGACTGCAGAATGGGCCTGTTTTATGGGTGTAGAGGGTGCCAAATCTGCGGAAAGGGGACTGTAAAAGTGGGCCATGTGTGTATCCGCGGAATTGCCATGTTAGAGATACCAGGGGGAAGCCAAATCCGTGGAAGAGAGGCTGCTAAAGTGGGCCATGTGTGTACCCGCGGAATTGCCATGTCAGGGACATTATGGGGAAGCCAAATCCGTGGAATAGGGGTGTTCCAGGAGGGGGTGATGGAGTTCCGCGGAATTGCCATGTCAGAGGGGTAAGGTGATGGGAGGAAAGACCACGTGTGAGTGATCAAAGGTGCCAATGTGTCAGGGGGAATGTGGAATGAAGTCTTATGGGGTGCGAAAAGAGGAGATTTGCGGAGGACAACATGGAAGGCGTGGAAGTGAAGTGACATCGCGGAACTACGACGAGCGCGGCAAAAAAAGGGGTAACACACCGGTTTTTTACCTTGTTTATACCTGCAAGGTCATGCATACTACATGTGCGCTGTGATTGGACACTCTGACCGTGGCTGACTCGTGTTACGATTCGTAGAAGTTAAAGTCACTTGGTAAACTTTGTGGTCATGGTCAGTGGCACATGACAAATTCGTCAAGGCATTGTGCACAATAGCCATACCGAGACACCAGTATTCTACCTTGTTTATACCTGCAAGATCATGCCTAGTACATCTGCACTGTGATTGGACACTCTGACCGTCGCTGACTTGTGTTATGATTCATACTTGGTAAACTTTGTGTTCATGGTCAGTGGTGTCAGAATAATCTTCAAGAACCACACGGCGCATCTGGACTCTCCCTCCTACCCCTTCTTGTTTCTGCATTGCCCCTGCCACCTCCAAAGCTGGAACTGGAAATTACTCGTCTGCCCACGTCTCGCACGAGCTCATCTCCGGCCATCGACCAAATGGCTTGGGCGGTAAAACCGACCAAGCCTCTTCCGGAGCAGCAGCCGGCCACCAAACCAGCCCACGTGCTCCACCAACGGACGTCGCGCGCTGACCATCGGCCGAACGGTCAACCCACAACCAACCATCTCCAACAAAGAGCGCGCCTCGGTCCCAGCTACGCGACAGGTCCCTCTGTCGTGCGTCAGACCTCCCCAGCTCGGAAGTCCCATGGACCGCAGCCCTTCCACAAGAAGGTCTGCACAACTAAGAACGTGCAGAGTCACAACGCGACTCTGCATACAACAGACACGAACACAGCAGCGCGGTCGTTGCAGCTACATGCATCACACCGTCCACCTTAGCAGGCGTACATGCCTTAGCTTAGTCAGACATGCCGCTAGGCCTAGGCGTAAACACTATTACAGGTAGTCTAATGCCTCTTGTACTTTGCTTCCTTCATTCAGTCAATCATCATTTCTTTCTCTCGTTTGCTTCCGTTCCATTTTGACTTGCCGCCCACGTTGCTTCCGCTCCGTGTCTCGCTTCACTCCAAATGCCTGACATGGTATCGAGCCTTCACGATTCTACAGCCTGTTTCAGCCACCCACCCACCCTTCAGCGCTTCAAGCTTTGTTTCGTGTGCCCCTTCCATCGCTTGCGGGCGGCTGTCCGCATGACGACATTGCCTCTGCTCTGATAGCCTCCGTCCGGCTTCCGGCCTCACCTCCATCTCCTTCCGGGCTGCCTTTTGAAGAGCCATGGCTCTCTTCTTGGAAGGCCATTTCCACTGGCTCTAGGACTTCTACGCGGGCCGTGACGTCGGCTCTCCTCCTCCACCCAACTACAGCTCACCTTCCATCCTCGACTACCTTCCCTTCTCCAACGTCCCAACAGCACCTCCGACCCCACCGATGCCTCCAACTCCTCCTCCAGCTCCTCCGGCACCTCAAGCTCCATTGATGGCTCCAACTCCTACGGCTCCTCCAGCACCTCCAGCTCCACCGACGCCTCCAACTCCTCCTCCAGCTCCTTCGGCACCT
The DNA here is from genome assembly GCA_023375785.1 of Penium margaritaceum. Classification (NCBI taxonomy): domain Eukaryota; kingdom Viridiplantae; phylum Streptophyta; class Zygnematophyceae; order Desmidiales; family Peniaceae; genus Penium; species Penium margaritaceum. Next base: position 125,329 of record SZWC01002898.1, read on the forward strand.
CCAGCTCCACCGACGCCTCTACCTTCTCCTCCAGCTCCTCCAGCACCTCCAGCTCCACCGACGCCTCCAACTCCTCCTCCAGCTCCTCCCGGACCTCCAGCTCCACGTGCACCTCTTCCTCACTGCCGTGTTCCCCCGGGCTTCCTACCTCATTCGCTGCACATTCCACCTTTTCTGTCTCCACCTAACTTCTTCAACGCCTTGCCAACCTCTGCCCTGACATTGGAAACTACTCCTACTTTCGCCTCATGTGCCTCTCCACATGACTTCTCCCCTCCTACCCTCTTACCATCACGGCCTCTAGCTCACAACTCCATCCCTGCCCCAGCAGCCATGTCTCCTTCATCTTCTACTTGCTCCAATCCCATCGGCAACATTCTCATCCCGGCAGGACTCAACAGTTCTCTGCCCCAATCTACACTCCTCTCATTCACCTTCACTTCCACATCCCTTGATCTCTTCCTTCTTCATGCTGCCCTCCAAACTCCCTGCTCTGAGAGCACCTCTCCCAAAGCCGTGCCGCGCATCCTTCTTGCTCCCACCAGCAGTCTTCTCCATCTCTCCGTCCATCCTCCTGCCGTCCAACCCAGCACTCCAGGCTCCTTCCACATCCTTGCCCTTCCTCCATGGACCCGAGGATTCACTCTTCCCATCTCTCTCCTTTTTGCAGGCTTCTTGTTCCTCTTCGCCTCTGTCCAACTGCACCTCCTTCCTCTGCCTCTCTTTTCTAGTCTGTCCTGTCCGTGCCTTGTCGCAGTACGGGCGACTGTCAAGCATCTACTCCTGCCTCCAAGGCGCTGTCCTCCCAAGGCATCTGTGGCGGATGTCCCCTGTTCCCTTGTGGGCGGCCAACAACAACAGCAGCATCATCTTCTCTGGGACATCACCTTCTCGCCGTATGGTCTTGCCGGGGGCTGTCAGAATAATCTTCAAGAACCACACGGCGCATCCGGACTCTCCCTCCTACCCCTTCTTGTTACCGCATTGCCCCTGCCACCTCCGAAGCTGGAACTGGAATTCACTCGTCTGCCCACGTCTCGCACGAGCTCATCTCCGGCCATCGACCAAATGACTTGGGCGGTAAAACCGACCAAGCCTCTNGCTAGGCCTAGGGACAAACACTATTAAAGGTAGTCTGATGCCTCTTGTACTTCGCTTCCTTCATTCAGTCAATCATCATTTCTTTCTCTCGTTCGCTTCCATCCCATTTTGACTTCCCACCTCCCACGTTGCGTCCGCTCCGTGTCTTGCTTCACTCCAAATTCCTGACAAGTGGCACATGCCACCTTTGTCAAGGCATTGCGCACAAAAGCCACATCGAGCCACCAGTATTCTACCTTGTTTATACCTGCAAGGTCATGCTTACTACATCTGCACTGTGATTGTACACTCGGACTGTGGCTGACTCGTGTTATGATCAATATTAGTAAAGGTCACTTGGATACATTTGTGGACATGGTCAGTGGCACATGCCAACCTTGTTAAGGAATTGCACACAATAGCCACACCGAGCCACCAGTATTCAACCTTCTTTATACCTGTAAAGGTCATGCCCAGTATATCTGTACTGTGATTAGACACTCTGACCGTGGCTGACTCGTGTTATAATTCATAACCGTTTAAGGTACTTGGTAAACTTTGTGGTCATGGTCAGTGGCACATGCCAACTTTGTCAAGGCATTGCGCACAATAGTTACACCGAGCCACTAGTATTCTACCTTGTTTATATCTGCAAGGTTATGCCTATTATATCTGCACTGTGATTGGACACTCTGACCGTGGCTGACTCGTGTTACGATTCGTAGAAGTTAAAGTCACTTGGTAAACTTTGTGGTCATAGTCAGTGGAACATGCCAACTTTGTCAAGGCATTGCGCACAATAGCCACACCCAGCCACCAGTATTCTACCTCGTTTACTCCTGCAAGATCATGCCTAGTACATCTGCACTTTGATTGGGCACTCTGACTGTGGCTGACTCGTGTTACGATTCGTAGGAGTTAACGTCACTTGGTAAACTTTGTGGTCATGGTCAGTGGCACATGCCAACTTTATAAAGACATTGCGCAGAAAAGCCACACTGAGCCACCAGTATTGTACCTTGTTTGCACCTGTAAGATCATGTTTTGTAAATCTGTACTGTGATTGGACAATTTGACCGTGCCTGACTCGTGTTATAATCAATAGAAGTAAAAGTCACTTGGATACATTTGTGGTCGTGGTCAGTGGCACATGCCAACTTTGTCAAGGCATTGCGCACAATAGCCACACCAAGCCACCAGTATTCTACCTTGTTTATACATGTAAGGTCATGTCCAGTATATCTGTACTTTGATTGGACACTCTGACCGTGGCTGACTCGTGTTATGATTCATAGCCGTTTGATGTACTTTGTAACCTTTGTGGTCATGGTCAGTGGCACATACCAACAGTGTCAAGGCATTGCGCACAATAGCCGTGCCAAGCCACTGGTTTTTTACCCTGATTATACCTGCAAGGTCATGCATATTAGATGTGCACTGTGATTGGGTACTCTGACCGTGGCTGACTCGTGTTTTGACTCGTAGAAGTTAAAGTCACTTGGTAAACTTTGTGGTCATGGTCAGGGGCACATGCAAACTTTGTCAAGGCGTTGCGCACAATAGCCACACCGAGCCACCAGTCTTCTATCTTGTTTGTACCTGTAAGATCATGCCTAGTACATCTGCACTGTGATTGGACACTCTGACCATGGCTGACTCGTGTTATGATCAATAGAAGTAAAAGTCACTTGGATACATTTGTGGTCATGGTCAGTTCCACATGCCAACTTTGTCAAGCCATTGCGCACAATAGCCGCACCGAGCCACCAGTATTCTACCGTGTTTGTACCTGCAAGGTCATGCCCAGTATATTTGCACTGTGATTGGACACTCTGACCGTGGCTGACTCGTGTTATGATCAATAGAAGTTAAAGTCACTTGGATACACTTGTGTTCATGGTCAGTGGGACATGCCAAATTTGTCAAGGCATTGCACACCATAGTCACACTAAGCCACCAGTATTCTACCTTGTTTGTACCTGAAATTTCATGCCTAGTACATTTGCACTATGATTGGACACTCTAACCGTGGCTTACTCTTGTTATGATCAATAGAAGTAGAAGTCACTTGGATATATTTGTGGTCATGGTCAGTGGCACATGCCAACTTTGTCAAGGCATTGCGTACAATAGCCACACGGAGCCACCAGTATTCTACCTTGTTTATACCTACAAGGTCATGCCTAGTATTTCTGCACGGTTATTGGACACTCTGACCGTGGCTGACTCGTGTTATGATTCATTGCCGTTTAATGTACTTGGTAAACTTTGTGGTCATGGTCAGTGGCACATGCCAACTTTGTCAAGGCATTGCGCACAATAGCCGTGCCAAGCCACCGGTTTTTTTATCCTGTTTATAACTGCTAGGTCATGCATATTAGATGTGCACTGCGATTGGGTACTCTGACCGTGGCTGACTCGTGTTATGATTCGTAGAAGTTAAAGTCACTTGGTAAACTTTGTGGTCATGGTCAGAGGCACATGCAAACTTTGTCAAGGCATTGCGCACAATAGCCACACCGAGCCACCAGTATTCTACCTTGTTTGTACCTGCAAGATGATGCCTAGTACATCTGCACTGTGATTGGACACTCCGACCGTGGCTGACTCGTGTTATGGTTTATAGCCATTTAGGGTACTAGGAAAAATTTGTGGTCATGGTCAGTGGCACATGCCAACGTTTTCAAGGCATTGCGCACAATAGCCGTGCCAAGCCACCAGTATTCTACCTTGTTTGTACCTGCAAGATCATTCCTAGTACATCTGCACTGTGATTGGACACTCTGACTGTGGCTGACTCGTGTTATGATGAATAGAAGTAAAGGTCACTTGGATACATTTGTGGACATGGTCAGTGGCACATGCCAACTTTGTCAAGGCATTGCACACAATAGCCATACCAAGCCACTATTATTCTACCTTCTTTATACCTGTAAAGGTTATGCTTAGTATATCTGCACTGTGATTAGAAACTCTGACCGTGAGTGACTCGTGTTATGAAACATAGCCGTTTAAGGTACTTGGTAAATTTTGTGGTCATGGTCGGTGGCACATGCCAACTTTGTCAAGGCATTGCGCACTATAGTTACACCAAGCCACCAGTATTCTACCTTGTTCATACCTGCAAGGTCATGCCCAGTATATGTGCACTTTGTGCTTGACACGGCTATTGTGCGCAATGCCTTGACAAAGTTGGCATGTTAAACTGACCATGACCACAAAGTTTACCAAGTACCATAAGCGGCTATGAATCATAACAAGAGTCAGCCACGGACAGAGTGTCCAATCACAGCGTACATCTAATATGCATGACATTGCAGGTATAAGCAAGGAAAAAAACCGGTGACTTGGCACGCCTATTGTGCGCAATGCCTTGACAAAGTTGGTATGTGCCACTGACCATGACCACAAAGTTTACCAAGTACCTTAAACAGCTATGAATCATAACACGAGTCAGCTATGGTCAGAGTGTCCAATCACAGTGCAGATATACTGGGCATGACCTTGCCGGTATAAATAAGTTAGATTACTGGTGGCGCGGTGTGGCTATTGTGCACAATGCCTTGACAAAGTTGGCATGTGCCACTGACCATGACCACAAAGTTTACTAAGTGACTTTAACCTCTGCGAATCGTAACACGAGTCGGCCATGGTCAGAGTACCCAATCACAGTTCAGATGTTATAGGCATGACCTTGCAGGTATAAACAAGGTAGAAAACTGGTGGCTTGGCACGGCTTTTGTCAAAAAAAGGATCAATGGGTACAAGGCACTCTGCAACCCGACGACAGAATTGTTTATGAAGTACCTTCTAGTACTGGATTGCCCCCTTAGAGCCCTTATCCTGGAATATCCTCCAGAATATTCCACTGGTTCGGCTCAAGCACTGTACCGCGCGGAATCCAGCCGGCAGCTCCCCAATGGCCGACACCTACTCCCGCGCGACCGAGCCAACGGTTGCCACCTTATGCACATCCCGCCCGCTCACCACCAACGAAAGAGCGCCTCGGTCTTCACTACGCGCCAAAGATGTCCGACGGCTCTGATCCGTTGGAGAAGCCAGCCGGCACCGGCAGTACCAATGCCTCCATGCCCCGGCCTCTCATCCAAGGACTTAGGCGGAGTTGCTCTGCGACTCCGTCACCGACGGCAGCCGTAGTAGCAGCAAGGCGGCTACGGTTATGACTAGCGTATTGCCCGACCTAGAACAGAAGCTACTATATATGTTCGTACCTCATGTACTAGGAGCTACCCTTTTGTGGTCATTCAGTTATCATTCATGCTCGTCCTTATGGCCCACCACAACTCTTTGTTGGTGTTCATCATCTTGCTCATCATCTCAGTCTTCAGCGTCCACAAAGATGTATAGACGTACTTGGACGACATTGTTGTGCCGGCCCGCGCACCAGCTCTGCGGCAAGCACAGGCAACCGACCTTGGAACTGGCAACCTGACGCTGCGGCACCTTCAACCGCCCTTCGGTTCTTGTATCTTCAGTGCTGTCTCGTCTCATGTTCATCAGCCCGCGCTTCGACGCTGCGGCACATGGATTCTGCCGGCCCGTGCCTTGGCGCTTCAGCCTCGCGGCCCGCGCCTCGGCACTGCCCTCACTTCTTCAAGCTCAGCTTATCTTCTCATTGTTATGGTGAATGATCCCTACATCAGCGCTCGTGCATGTGCACCGCGCCCACTCATGTTCCTGTCTGATCCTAATTCGCAGTGCTCGTCCCTCGGACCGCGGCCCCGCATTCCAGACTGTCATATCTTCCT
>SZWC01002898.1:139131-197996 GCA_023375785.1 Penium margaritaceum
GGTGTGGCTATTGTGCGCAATGCCTTGACAAAGTTGGCATGTGCCAGTGACCATGACCACAAATGTATCCAAGTGATTTTTACTTCTATTCATCATAACACGAGTTAGCCACGGTCAGAGTATCCAATCACAGTGCATATGTACTGGGCATGACCTTGCAGGTACAAACAAGGTAGAATACTGGTGGCTCGGTGTGGCTATTGTGCGCAATGCCTTGACAAAGTTGGCATGTGCCAATGATCATGACCACAAAGGTATCCAAGTGACTTATACTTCTATTGATCATAACACGAGTCAGCCATAGTCAGAGTGTCCAATCACAGTACAGATGTACGAGGCATGATCTTGCAGGTACAAACAAGGTAGAATACCGGTGGCTCGGTGTGGCTACTGTGCGCAATGCCTTGATGAAGTTTGCATGTGCCTCTGACCATGACCACAAATTTTACCAAGTGACTTTAACTTCTACGAATCACAACACAAAAGTCACGGTCAGGGTACCCAATCACAGTGCACATCTAATACGCATGACCTTGCATGTATAAACAGAATATAAAACCGGTGGCTTGGTACGACTATTGTACGCAATGCCCTGACAAAGTTGGCATGTGCCACTGACCATGACCACAAAATTTACCAATTACATTAAACGGCTATAAATCATAACAGGAGTCAGCCACGGTCAGAGTGTACAATCACAGTGCAGATATAGTGGGCATGACCTTGCAGGTATAGACAAGGTAGAGTACTGGTGGCTCGGTGTGGCTATTGTACGCAATACCTTGACAAAGTTGGCATGTGCCACTGACCATGACCACAAAGTTTACCAAATGACTTTAACTTCTTTAAATCGTAACACGAGTCACCCACAGTCAGAGTGCCCAATCACAGTTCAGATGTACTAGGCATGACCTTACAGGTATAAACAAGGTAAAAAACCGGTGGCTTGGCACGGCTATTGTGCGCAATGCCTTCAAAAAGTTGGCATGTGCCACTGACCATGACCACAAAGTTTACCAAATGACTTTAACTTCTTTAAATCGTAACACGAGTCACCCACAGTCAGAGTGCCCAATCACAGTTCAGATGTACTAGGCATGACCTTACAGGTATAAACAAGGTAAAAAACCGGTGGCTTGGCACGGCTATTGTGCGCAATGCCTTCAAAAAGTTGGCATGTGCCACTGACCATGACCACAAAGTTTACCAAATGACTTTAACTTCTTTAAATCGTAACACGAGTCACCCACAGTCAGAGTGCCCAATCACAGTTCAGATGTACTAGGCATGACCTTACAGGTATAAACAAGGTAAAAAACCGGTGGCTTGGCACGGCTATTGTGCGCAATGCCTTCAAAAAGTTGGCATGTGCCACTGACCATGACCACAAAGTTTACCAAATGACTTTAACTTCTTTAAATCGTAACACGAGTCACCCACAGTCAGAGTGCCCAATCACAGTTCAGATGTACTAGGCATGACCTTACAGGTATAAACAAGGTAAAAAACCGGTGGCTTGGCACGGCTATTGTGCGCAATGCCTTCAAAAAGTTGGCATGTGCCACTGACCATGACCACAAAGTTTACCAAATGACTTTAACTTCTTTAAATCGTAACACGAGTCACCCACAGTCAGAGTGCCCAATCACAGTTCAGATGTACTAGGCATGACCTTACAGGTATAAACAAGGTAAAAAACCGGTGGCTTGGCACGGCTATTGTGCGCAATGCCTTCAAAAAGTTGGCATGTGCCACTGACCATGACCACAAAGTTTACCAAGTACCTTAAACGGCTATGAATCATAACAGGAGTCACTCACGGTCAGAGTTTCTAATCACAGTGCAGATATACTGGGCATGACCTTCACAGGTATAAAGAAGGTAGAATACTTGTGGCTTGGTGTGGTTATTGTGTGCAATGCCTTGAAAAAGTTGGCATGTGCCACTAACCATGTCCACAAATGTATCCAAGTGACTTTTACTTCTATTGATCATAACACAAGTCAACCACAGTCAGAGTATCCAATCACAGTGCAAATGTACTAGGCATGATCGTTCAGGTACAAACAAGGTAGAATACTGGTGGCTTGGCACGGCTATTGTGCGCAATGCCTTCAAAAAGTTGGCATGTGCCACTGACCATGACCACAAAGTTTACCAAGTACCTTAAACGGCTATGAATCATAACACGAGTCAGCCACGGTCAGATTGTCCAATCACAGTGCAGATGTACTAGGCATGATCTTGCAGGTACAAACAAGGTAGAATACTGCTGGCTCGGTGTGGCGATTGTGCGCAATGCCTTGACAAAGTTTGCATGTGCCTTTGACCATGACCACAAAGTTTACCAAGTTACTTTAACTTCTACAAATCATAACAAGAGTCAGCCACGGTCAGAGTACCCAATCACAATGCACATCTAATATGCATGACCTTGCAGGTATAAACAGGGTAAGAAAACCGGTGGCTTGACACGGCTATTGTGCGCAATACCTTGACAAAGTTGGCATGTGCCACTGACCATGACCACAAAGTTCACCAAGTACATGAAACGGCTATGAGTCATAACATGAGTCAGCCACGGTTAGAGTGTCCAATCACAGTGCAGATATACTAGGCATGACCTTGTAGATATAAACAAGGTAGAATACTGGTGGCTTGGCGTGGCTATTGTGCGGAATGCCTTGAAAAAGTTGGCATGTTCCAAAGACCATGACCACAAATGTATCCAAGTGACTTTAACTTATATTGATCATAACACGAGTCAGCCACGGTCAGAGTGTCCAATCATAGTGCAGATGTACTAGGCATGATCTTGCAGGTACAAACAAGATAGAATACTGGTGGCTTGGCACGGGTATTGTGCGCAATGCCTTTAAAAAGTTGATACGTGCCACTGACCATGACCACAAAGTTTACCAAGTACCTTAAACAGCTATAAATCATAACACGAGTCAGCCACGGTCAGAGTGTCCAATCACAGTGCAGATGTACTAGGCATTATCTTATAGGTACAAACAGGGTAGAATACTGGTGGCTCGGTGTGGCTATTGTGCGCAATGCCTTGACAAAGTTGGCATGTGCCACTGACCATGACCACAAAGTTTACCAAGTGACTTTAACTCTACGAATAGTAACACGAGTAAGCCACATTCAGGGTACCCAATCACAGTTCAGATGTACTAGGCATGACCTTACAGGTATGAACAAGGTAAAAAACCGGTGGCTTGGCACGGCTATTGTGCGCAATGCCTTGAAAAAGTTGGCAAGTGCCACTGACCATGACCACAAAGTTTACCAAGTACCTTAAACGGCTATGAATCATAACACGAGTCAGACACGGTCAGAGTATTCTACCTTATTTATCCTTGCAAGGTCCTGACTAGTACATCTGCACTGTGATAAGACACTCTGACCGTGGCTGACTCGTGTTATGATCAATATAAGTAAAAGTCACTTGATTACATTTGTGGTCATGGTCAGTGGCTCATGCCAGCTTTGTCAAGGCATTGCACACAATAGCCACACCGAGCCACCAGTATTCTACCTTGTTTATACCTATATGGTCATGCCCGGTATATCTGCACTATGATTAGAACCTATGACCTTGGCTGACTCGTGTTATGATTCATAATTGTTTAAGGTACTTGGTAAAATTTGTGGTCATGGTCAGTGGTACATGCCAACGTTGTCAGGGCATTGCCCACAGTAGTTATACCAAGCCACCAGTATTCTACCTTGTTTATACCTGCAAGGTCATGCTTAGTACATCTGCACTGTGATTGGACACTCTGACCGTGGCTGACTCGTATTATGATCCATAGCCGTTTAAGGTGTCTGGTAACCTTTGTGGTCATGGTTAGTGGCACATGCCAACTTTGTCATGGCATTACGCACAATAGCCACACCGAGCTACCAGTATTCTACCTTGTTTATACCTGCAAGGACATGCCCAGTATACCTACATTGTGATTGGACACTCTGACAGTGGCTGACTTGTGTTATGATTCACAGCCGTTTAATGTACTTGGTAAACTTTGTGGTCATGGTCAGTGGCACACGCCAACTTTGTCAAGGCATTGCGCACAATAGCCTTGCCAAGCCACCGGGTTCTTACCCAGGGTATACCTGCAAGGTCAGGATATATGATATGCACTGTGGTTGGGTACTCTGACCGTGGCTGACTTGTGTCATGATTCCTAGAAGTTAAAGGCACTTGGTAATCTTTGAGGTCATGGTCAGAGGCACATGCAAACCTCGTCAAGGCATTGCGCACGATAGCCACACCGAGCCACCAGTATTCTACCTTGTTTGTACCTGTAAGATCACGACTAGTACATATGCACTGTGATTGGACACTCTGACCATGGCTGACTCCTGTTATGATCAATAGAAGTAAACGTCAATTGGATACAATTGTTGTCATGATCAGTGGCACATGCTTCTTTTGTCAAAGCATTGCGCACAACAGCCACACCGAGCCACCAGTATTCTACCTTGTTTGTACTTGCAAGGTCATGCCCAGTATATCTGTGCTGTGATTTGACACTTTGCCCGTGGCTGACTCGTGTTATGATCAATAGAAGTAAAAGTCAATCGGATACATTTGTGGTCATGGTCAGTGGCACATGCCAACTTTGTCAAGGCATTGCTCACAATAGCCACACCGAGCCACCAGAATTCTATCTTTTTTATACCTGCAAGGTTGTGTCCAGTATATGTGCACTGTGATTGGACACTCTGACTGTGGCGGACTCGTGTTATGACTCATAGCCGTTTAAAGTCCCTTGGTAAACTTTGTGGTCATGGCTAGTGGCACATGCGAAATTTGTCAAGACACTGCGCAAAATAGCCACACCGATCTACCAGTATTCTACCTTGTTTGAACCTGCAAGAACATGCCTAGTACATCTGCACTGTGATTGGACACTCTGACCGTGGCTGACTTGTGTTATGATTCATAGCCGTTTAAGGTACTTGGTAAACGTTGTGGTCACGGTCAGTGGCACATGCCAACTTTTTCAAGGCATTGTGCACAATAGCGATGCCAAGCCACCGGTTTTTGACCTTTTTTATACCTGCAAGAACATGCATATTAGGTGTGCGTTGTAATTGGAAACTCTAACCGTGGCTGACTCGTGTTATGATTCATAGCCGTTGAAGGTACTTGGTAAACTCTGTGGTTATGGTCAGTGGTACATGCCAACTTTGTCAAGACATTGCGTACAATAACCATGCCAAGCGACCAGTATTCTACCTTGTGTATACCTGCAAGGTCATGCCTAGTACATCTGAACTATGATTGGACACTCTGACTGTGGCTGACTCATGTTATGATTCATAGAAGTAAAAGTCACTTGGATACATTTGTGGTCATGGTCAGTGGCACATGCCAACTTTGTCAATGCATTGCACACAATAGCCACAACGAGCCACAAGTATTATAACTTGTTTATACCTGCAGGGTCATGCCCAGTATATCTGCACTCTGATTTGATACTCTGACCGCGGCTGACTCGTGATATGATTCATAGCCGTTTAAGGTACTTGGTAAACTTTGTCGTCATGGTCAGTGGCACATGCCAACTTTGTCAATGCATTGCGCACAATAGCCATACCAAGTCACTGGTGTTTTTCCTTGTTTATACCTGCAAGGTCATGACTATTAGATGCACGCTGTGATAGGACACTCTGATTGTGGCTGACTCGTGTTATGATTCAGAGCCGTTTAATGTACTTGGTAAACTTTGTGGTCATGGTCAGTGGAACATGCCAACTTTGTGAAGGCATTGCGCACAATAGCCGTGCCAAGCCACCAGTATTCTACCTTCTTTATACCTGCAAGGTCATGCCTAGTACATCTGAACTTTGATCGGACACTCTGACCGTGGCTGACTCGTGTTATGATTCATAGAAGTAAAAGTCACTTGGATACAATTGTGGTCATGGTCAATGGCACATGCCAACTTTGTCAAGGCATTGCGCACAATAGCCACACCGAGCCACCAGTATTATACCTTGTTTAGACCTGTAAGATCATGCCCAGTACATCTGTACCGTGATTGGACACTCTGACCGTGGCTGATTCGTGTTCTGATCAATAGAAGTAAAAGTCACTTGGATACATTTGTGGTCATGGTCAGTGGCACATGCCAACATTGTCAAGGCATTGCGTACAATAGCCACACCAAGCCACCAGTATTCTACCTTGTTTGCACCTGCAAGATCATGCCTAGTATATCTGCACTGTGATTGGATACTCTGACTGTGGCTGAATCGTGTTACAATTCGTAGAAGTTAAAGTCACTTGGTAAACTTTGTGGTCATGGTCAGTGGCACATGTCAACTTTATCAATGCATTGCACACAATAGCCACACCAAGCCACCAGTATTCTACATTTTGTGCACCTACAAGATCATGCCTAGCACATCTACACTGTGATTGGGCACTCTGACCGTGGCTGACTCGTGTTACGATCGTAGAAGTTAGTGTCACTTGGTAAACTTTGTGGTCATGGTCAGTGGCACATGCCAACTTTATCAAGGCATTGCGCACAATAGCGACAGTGAGCCACCAGTATTGTACCTTGTTTGTACCTCCACGATCATGCCTTGTACATCTGCACTGTGAGTGGACACTCTGACTGTGGCTGACTCTTGTTATGATCAATAGAAGTAAAAGTCACTTGGATATATTTGTGGTCATGGACAGTGGCACATGCCAACTTTGTCAAGGCATTGCACAAAATGGCCATCCCAAGCCACCCGTATTCTACCTTGTTTGCAGCAGCAAGATCATGCCTAGTACATCTGTACTGTGATTGGACACTCTGACCGTGGCTGACTCGTGTTATGATCAATAGAAGTAAAAGTCACTTGGATACATTTGTGGTCATGGTCAGTGGCACATGCCATCTTTATCGAGGCATTGCATACAATAGCCATACCGGGCCACCAGTATTCTACCTTGTTTATACCTGCAAGGACATGCCTAGTATATCTGCACTGTGATTGGGCACTCTGACCATGGCTGACTCATGTTATGATTCATAGCGGTTTAAGGTACTTGGTAAACTTTGTGGTCATAGTCAGTGGCTCATGCCAACTTTGTCAATGCATTGCGCACAATAGTCGTGCCAAGGCAACGGCTTTTAACCTTGTTTATTCCTGCAAGGTCATGCATGTTATATGTACACTGTGATTGGACAATGTGACCATGGCTGACTCGTGTTATGATTCATAGCCGTTTTGAGATACTTGGTAAACGTTATGGTCATGGTCAGTGGCACATACCAACTTTGTCAAGGCATTGTGCATTATAGCCAGAACTAGCCACTAGTATTCTACCTTGTTTGTACCTCTAAGATCATGCTCAGTACATCTGCACTGTGATTGGACACTCTGACCGTGGCTGACTCGTGTTCTGATCAATAGAAGAAAAAGTCACTTGGATACATTTCTCGTCATGGTCAGTGGCACATGCCAACTTTGTCAAGGCATTGCGCACAATAGACACTTTGAGCCACCAGTATTCTACCTTGTTTGCACCTGTAAGATCATGCCTAGTACATCTGCACTGTGATTGGGCACTCTGACCGTAGCTGACTCGTGGTATGATCGATAGAAGTAAAAGTCACTTGGATACATTTGTGGTCATGGTCAGTGGCACGTGCCAACTTCGTTAAGGAATTGCGCACAATAGCCACACCGAGCCACCAGTATTCTACCTTGTTTATACCTGCAAGATCATTCCTATAACATCTGCACTATGATTGGACACTCTAACCATGGCTGACTTGTGTTATGATCAATAGAAGTAAAAGTCACTTGGATACATTTGTGGTCATGGTCAATGGCACATGCCAACTTTGTCAAGGCATTGCGCACAATAGCCACACCGAGCCACCAGTATTCTACCTTATTTATACCTGCAAGATCATGTCTAGTACATCTGCACTGTGATTAGACACCCTGACCGTGGCTGATTCGTGTAATGATTAATAGAAGTAAACGTCACTTGGATACATTTGAGGTCATGGTCAGTGGCACATGCCAACTTTGTCAAGGCATTGCGCACGATAGCCACACCGAGCCACCACTATTCTACCTTGTCTATACCTGCAAGATCATGCCTAGAACATCTGCACTGTGATTGGACACTCTGACTGTGGCTGACTCGTGTTATGATCAATAGAAGTAAAGGTCACTTGGATACATTTGTGGTCGTGGTCAGTGGCACATGCCAACTTTGTCAAGGCATTGCGCACAATAGCCACACCGAGTTACCAGTATTCTACATTGTTTATACCTTTAAGGTCATGCCCAGTATATCTACACTGTGATTGGACACTCTGACCGTGGCTGACTCGTGTTATGATTCATAGCCGTTTTAAGTCAATTGGTAAACTTTGTGGTCATGGTCAGTGGTAAATGCCAAACTGTTCAAGGTATTGCGCACAATAACCACAACGAGCCACCAGTATTCTACCTTGTTTATACCTGTAATGTCATGCCCCGTATATCTACACTGTGATTGGACACTCTGATCGGAGCTGACTCGTGTTATGATTTATAGCCGTTTAAGGTACTTGGTAAACTTTGTGGTCATGGTCAGGGGCACATGCCAACTTTGTTAAGGTATTACGCAAAAAAGCCGTGCCACGTCACCAGTTTTTTACCTTGTTTATACCTGCAACGTCATGCATATTAGATGTACGCTGTGATTGGGCACTCTGACCGTGGCTGACTCGTGTCACGATTCGTAGAAGTTAAAGTCACTTGGTTAACTTTGTGGTCATGGTCAGTGGCACATGGCAACTCCGTCAAGGTATTGCGCACAATAGCCACACCGAGCCACCAGTATTCTACCTTATTTATACCTGCAAGATCATGTCTAGTACATCTGCACTGTGATTAGACACCCTGACCGTGGCTGATTCGTGTTATGATTAATAGAAGTAAACGTCACTTGGATACATTTGAGGTCATGGTCAGTGGCACATGCCAACTTTGTCAAGGAATTGCGCACGATAGCCACACCGAGCCACCACTATTCTACCTTGTCTATACCTGCAAGATCATGCCTAGAACATCTGCACTGTGATTGGACACTCTGACTGTGGCTGACTCGTGTTATGATCAATAGAAGTTAAAGTCACTTGGATACCTTTGTGGTCATGGTCAGTGGCGCCTGCCAACGTTGTCAAGGCATAGCGCACAATAGCCACACCGAGCCACCAGTATTCTACATTGTTTGTACCTGCAAGATCATGCACAGTATATCTACACTGTGATTGGATAGTCTGACTGTGGCAGACTCGTGTTTTGATTCGTAGACGTTAAAGTCACTTGGTAAACATTGTGGTCATGGTCGGTGGCACATGCCACCTTTGTCAAGACATTGCGCACAATAGCCACACGGGGCCACCAGTATTCTACCTTGTTTATACCTGCAAGGCCATGCCTATTACATCGGCATTGTGATTGGACACTCTGACCGTGGCTGACTCGTGTGATGATCAATAGAAGTAAAGGTCACTTGGATACATTTATGGTCATGGTCAGTGCCACATGCCAACTTTGTCAAGGCATTGCGCACAATAGCCACACCGAGTTACCAGTATTCTACATTGTTTATACCTGTAAGGTCATGCCCAGTATATCTACACTGTGATTGGACACTCTGATTGTGGCTGACTCGTGTTATGATTCATAGCCGTTCAAGGTACTTGGTAAACTTTGTGGTCATGGTCAGTGGCACATGCCAACTTTGTTAAGGTATTGCGCACAAAAGCAGTGCCAAGTCACCAGTCTTTTACTTTGTTTATACCTGCAAGGTCATGCATATCAGATGTACGCTGTGATTGGGCACTCTGACCATGGCTGACTCGTGTTACGATTCGTAGAAGTTAAAGTCACTTGGTTAACTTTGTGGTCATGGTCAGTGGCACATGGCAACTCCGCAAAGGTATTGCGCACAATAGCCACACCGAGCCACAAGTATTCTACCTTATTTATACCTGAGAGATCATGCCTAGTACATCTGCAGTGTGATTAGACACCATGACCGTGGCTGATTCGTGTAATGATCAATAGAAGTAAACGTCACTTGGATACATTTGTGGTCATGGTCAGTGGCACATGCCAACTTTGTCAAGGAATTGCGCACGATATCCACACCAAGCTACCAGTATTTTACCTTGTTTGTACTTGCAAAATAATGCCTAGTACATCTGCACTGTGATTGGACACTCTCACCATGGCCGACACATGTTTTGATTCATAGCCGTTTAAGGTACTTGGCAAACATTGTGGTCATGGTCAGTGGCACATGCCAACTTTGTCAAGGCATTGCGCACAATAGCCGTGCCAAGACACCAGTATTCTATCTTGTTTATACCTGCAAGGTCATGCCTAGTACATCTTAACTGTGATTGGACACTCTGACCTTGGCTGACTCGTGTTATGATTCATGGAAGTAAAAGTCACTTGGATACATTTGTGGGCATGGTCAGTGGTACATGCCAACTTTGTGAAGGTATTGCGTACAATAGCCACAACGAGCCACCAGTTTTCTACCTTGTTTATACCTGTGAGGTCATGCACAGTACAGCTACACTGTGATTGGACACTCTGACCGTGGCTGACTCGTGTTATGATTCATAGTTGTTTAAGGTACTTGGTAAACTTTGTGGTCACGTTCAGTGGCACATGCCAACTTTGTTAAGGTATTGCGCACAATAGCCGTGCGAAACCACCGGTTTTTTACCTTCTTTATAGCTGCAAGGTCATGCAGATGTGCGCTGTGATTGGGCTCTCTGACCGTGGCTGACTCGTGTTACGATTCGTAGAAGTTAAAGTCACTTGGTTAACTTTGTGGTCATGGTCAGTGGCACTTGCCAACTCCGTCAAGGCATTGTGCACAATAGCCACACCGAGCCGCCAGTATTCTTCCTTGTTTATACCTCCAAGATCATGCCTAGTACATCTGCACTGTGATTGGACACTCAGACCGTGGCTGACTCGTGTTATGATGAATAGAAGTAAAAGTCACTTGGATACATTTGTGGTCATGGTCAGTGGCACATGCCAACTTTGTCAAGGCATTGCGCACAGTAGCCACACCGAGCTGCCAGTATTCTACCGTGTTTTTACCTGCAAGGTCATGCCCAGTACATCTGCACTGTGATTGGACACTCTGACCATGCTGACATGTGTTATGATTCATAGCCGTTTAAGGTACTTGGTAAAGTTTGTGGTCATGGTCAGTGGCACATGCCAACTTTGTCGGGACATTGCGTACAATAGCCGTACAAGGCCACTGGTTTTTACCTTGTTTCTACCTGCAAGGTCATGCCTAGTACATCTTAACTGTGATTGGACACTCCGACCGTGGTTGACTCGTGTTACGATTTGTAGATGTTAAAATCACTAGGTAAACATTGTGGTCATGGTCAGTGGCACATGCCAAATTTGTATAGGCATTGCGCACAATATCCAGACTGATCTACCAGTATTGGCTCGGTGTGGCTATTGTGTGCAATGCCTTGACAATTTTGGCATGTGCCACTGACCATGACCACAAATGTATCCAAGTGACTTTTACTTCTATTGATCATAACATGAGTCAGCCACGGTCAGAGTGTCCAATCACAGTGCACATGTACGAGGCATGACCTTGCAGGTGTAAAGAAGGTACAATACTGGTGGCTCGGTGTGGCTATTGTGCGCAATGCCTTGACAAAGTTGGCACGTGCCGCTGATCATGACCACAAAGTATACCAAGTTGTCTGGAAAATGTAATGATACTTAGGCGAAGCGGAGGGACAGAGGGGTCAGCTGCGGAAGCATCGGCGAAACTACAGACGGCTGACAGCGTGATAACATCATCATGAAGGGCAAGACACGGTTGCCTCGGGCAACCAAGTGCCCACAAGCTGAAGTGAGGAAGCAGAACGAGTGTGGGGGCGGTGCCAAAGGCACGAGCCTATTCGAAAGTGTGACTTCCATGAGCGTAGTGCCGACAGGCACGGGCGAAGAAGTACAAAGGTGCCTCGGCGAGGCAATGTGGGTGAGACTCAGCAAAGCAAAGGAGCAATAAAGGGCAAAGCTGGTGAGAGCAAATGAAGGTAACGAGGGATGCAAGTACCACAGCTGTGAAGGCGGGCGAAGAGATCACACAGTGAGGCCACAGCCGTGATGGCGGACGCAGCGAAAGGTGAGGCAAGCTCGATTGATATAAGTAGATAGCTGATAAGAGAGGCAGAAAATACAAGGAGCACTTAACTACTTAAGTACTAGTCCTAGTCTCTACTATGGGGGACGATAGCCCAAGTGGTGCCGCAGCTGCGTGGCTGCTTCTGCCATGGAGGCAATGTGCGGAGCCGCTTCGCGGCTCGGCATGAACAAGAGAGGTGCGGGACATCGTGGAGGCACGTAGTCCTGGAGTGGTGCGCCGGTGTTGTTCAGCTACGCCCATTTTTGGTATGTGGACGAGAGAGCGCTTCTCCGCCACGTGAGCGCGGAGCGAGGTCCGGAGCGCTGATCCTGGATGACCGTTATCATGCAACCGGCCGTTTGTGAAGTGTTGGCCAGGGAAACTCTGAACCAGTTCCTGTGTGGAGCCATCGTCACGGGAATGAGCTGGTAACCGACAGAGGTTTTCGGTGTCCAATATTTGTATGCCCTTGCTTTGCCGCGGAGGGACACTTGTGGAGTATGAGTCTCAGTTGGGGCCAGCTTGTGATATTGTGCTTGTATTTTGACACCTGCCCTCAATGTCACAAGTCTGATTATGTGTCTGAGAGGTGAGAGTCCAGGTGGTTGAAGTTGATATGGTGGTGTGCTGGAGTTGCTGGTGGGAGACCGGCGAGAGGTTGCCCAGATGTGTGCACTGAAGTAGTTCCTCGCTGATCTGTAGGAATCAGGGATGCTGAGAGAGACACCTTGAGCTGAGCTGCTGACAGAGTGACCCTCTTCCATCCAGAGGTGGTTTGGGAGGAGAAGGCTTTCAATATTCGGGGGGTGCTGCTGCAGTCCTCGCGTGTGCACCCAGAGGAACATGCGGCCCAAGAGGATGGAGTTCCAGAGGGCAAGAGCGAGTTCAGTACCGTCCGTTGTGGAGTGATTGGTGTTTAGGAGGTATGTCCTAGTAGAAGATGCTGGGGGTGCTCATGAGTGATCCTGCTGGCTGAGATGCTGCTGTTGTCCTGCTTGTTGTTCATGAGGGAGGAGGTATATGGTTGCTGCTGCTACTGGTGAAGACACTGCGGATATGCAAGGTTCCTGGTTTATTGATAGAGAGTGTGATGATACAGAAGGTGAAGGATCTGTAGAGAGTGAAAGGGTCATTGTCGTGGCGGCACCAGGAACGTCTTGCTGTTGTGGCATTGTGTTCCAGATGGTTGTCCCGTAGTTGAGCATCATGAAGTTGTTGAGCTCCTCGTTGGTGAAAAGTGGAGTGTTCGAGTAGAGTAGTAGTCCCATGGATGCAATGGTGTCTGGTTAAGAAGAGGCGGCGTCTGCTGCTATAGAGTACCTTAAACGGCTATGAATCATAACACGAGTCAGCCACGGTCAGAGTGTCCAAAAGAACTGCAGATATACTGGGCATGACCTTGCACGTATAAACAAGGTAGAACACTGGTGGCTCGGTGTGGCTATTGTGCGCAATGCCTTGACAAAGTTGGCATGTGCCACTGACAATGACCACAAATGTATCCAAGTGACTTTTACTTATATTGATCATAACACTAGTTAGCCACGAACATAGTGTCCAATCACAGTGTAGATGACCATGACCACAAAAGTTACCAAGTGACTTCAACTTCTACGAATCATAACACGAGTCAGCCACAGTCAGAGTGTCCAATCACATTGCACATATACTGGGCATGATCTTACAGGTACAAACAAGGCAGAATACTGGTGGCTCGGTGTGGCTATTGTGCAGAATGCCTTGAGAATGTTGGCATGTGCCACTGATCATGACCACAAATGTATCCAAGTGACTTTTACTTCTGTTGATCATAACACGAGTCAGTCATGGTCAGAGTGTCCAATCACAGTGCACATGTACTCGGCATGATCTTGCATGTGCAAACAAGGTTGAATACTGGTGGCTCGGTGTGGCTATTGTGCGCAATGCCTTGACAGAGTTGGCATGTACCACTGACCATGACCACAAAGTTTACGAAGTACCTTAAACGGCTATGAATCATAGAATGAGTCAGCCACGGTCAGAGTGTCCAATCACAGTACAGATGTACTAGGCATGATCTTGCAGGTGCACAAAAGGTAGAATACTGGTGGCCCAGTGTGACTATTGTGCGCAATGCCTTCACAAAGCTGGCATGTGCCACTGACCATGACCACAAATGTATCCAAGTGACTTTTACTTCTATTGATCATAACACGAGTCAGCCACGGTCAGAGTGTCCAATCATAGTGCAAATATACAAGGCATGATCTTGCAGGTGCAACCAAGGTAAAATACTGGTGGCTTGGTGTGGATATTGTTCGCAATGCCTTGACAAAGTTGGCATGTGCCTCTGACCATGACCACGAATGTATGAAAGGGACTTTGACTTCTATGAATCGTAACACGAGTCAGCCACGATCAGAGTGCCCAATCACAGTGTACATCTAATATGCATGACATTTCAGGTAGAAACAGGGTGAAAAACCGGTGTCTTGGTACGACTATTGTGCGCAATGCCTTGACAAAGTTGGCAGCTGCCACTGACCATGACCACAAAGTTTACCAAGTACTTAAACGACTATGAATCATAACACGATTCAGCCCCGGTCAGAGTGTCTGATCATAGTGCAGATATACTAGGCATGACCTTGGAAGTATAGAAAAGGTAGAATACTGGTGGCTCGGTTTGGCTATTGTGTGCAATGCCTTGACAAAGTTGGCATGTGCCACTGACCATGAACAAAAGTGTTTCCAAGTGACTTTTACTTATGTGAATCATAACACGTGTCAGCCATGGTCAGATTGTCCAATCACAGTTCAGATGTACTAGGCATGACCTTGCAGGTATAAACATGGTAGACTACTGGTGGCTTGACATGGCTTTTCTGTGCAATGCCTTGACAAAGTTTGCATGTGCCACTGACCATTATTACAAAGTTTACCAAGTACCTTAAACGGCTAAGAATCATAACATGAGTCAGCCACGGTCAGAGTGTCCAATCACAGTGGACATGTACTAGGCATGACCTTGTAGGTGCAAAAAAGGTAGAATACTGGTGGCTCGGTGTCGCTATTGTGTCCAATGCCTTGACAAAGTTGGCATGTGCCGCTGACTATGACCACAAATGTATCCAAGTGACTTTTACTTCTATTGATCATGACACGAGTCAGCCACGGTCAGAGTGTCCAATCACAGTGGACATGTACTAGGCATGACCTTGCAGGTATAAACATGGTAGACTACTGGTGGCTTGACATGGCTTTTCTGTGCAATGCCTTGACAAAGTTGGGTGCTGCCACTGACCATGACCACAAAGCTTACAAAGTACATTAAACGGATATGAATCAAAACACGAGTCAGCCACGGTCAGAGTGTCCAATAACAGTGCATATGTTCTGCGCATGATTTTTCAGGTGCAAAGAAGGTAGAATACTGGTGGCTCGGTGTGGCTATTGTGCACAATGCCTTGACAAAGTTGGCATGTGCCACTGACCATGACCACAAATGTATCCAAGTAACTTTTACTTCTATTCATCGTAATACGAGTCAGCCATGGTCAAAGTGTCCAATCACAGTACAGATATACTAGGCATGACCTTGCAGGTACAAACAAGGTAGAATACTGGTGGCTCGGTGTGGCTATTGTGCGCAATGCCTTGACAAAGTTGGCATGTGCCACTGACCATGACCACAAAGTTTACCAAGTGACTTTAGCTTCTACGAATCGTAACACGAGCTAGCCACGATCAGAGTGCCCAATCACAGCGTGCATCTAATATGCATGACCTTTTAGGTATAAACAAGGTAGAATACTGGTTGCTCAGTGTGGCTATTGTGCGCAATGCGTTGACAACGTTGGCCTGTGCAACTGACCATGACCACACAGTTTCCGAAGTGACCTTAAACGGCTATGAATCATAACACGAGTCAGCCACGGTCATAGTGTCCGATCAGACTACAGATATACTGGGCATGATCTTGCAGGTACAAACAAGGTACAATACTGGTGGCTCCGTGTGGCTATTGTGCGCAATGCCTTGACAAAGTTAGCATGTGCCACTGACCATGACCACAAAGTCTACGAAGTACCTTAAACGGCTATGAATCATAACACGAGTCAGCCACGGTCAGAGTGTCCAATCACATGACAGATGTACTAGGCATGATCTTACAGGTACAAACAAGGCACAATACTGGTGGCTTGGAGTGGCTATTGTGCGCAATGCCTTGACAAAGTTGGCATGTGCCACTGACCATGACCACAAAGTTTACCAAGTACCTTAAACGGCTATGAACAGTAACACGAGTCAGCCACAGTCAGAGTTCCAATCACAGTGCAGATGTGCAGGCATGATCTTGCAGGTGCAAACAAGGTAGAATACTGGTGGCCCGGTGTAGCTATTGTGCGCAATGCCTTGACAAAGCTGGCATGTGCCACTCACCATGACCACAAATGTATCCAAGTGACTTTTACTTCTATTGATCATAACACGAGTCAGCCACGGTCAGAGTGTCCAGTCACATTGCTGATATACCTGGCACGACCTTGCAGGTACAAACAAGGTAGAATACTGGTGGCTCAGTGTGGCTATTGTGCGCAATGCCTTGACAAAGTTGGCATGTGCCACTACCCATCTCCACAAATGCATCCAAGTGACTTTTACTTCTATTGATCATAACACGAGTCAGCCACGGTCAGAGTGTCTAATCACAATGCAGATGTACTAGGCATGATCGTACAGGTACAAACAAGGCAGAATACTGGTGGCTCGGTGTGGCTATTGTGCGCAATGCCTTGACAAAGTTGGCATGTGTCACTGACCATGACCACAAATGTATCCAAGTGACTTTTACTTCAATTGATCATAACACAAGTCAGCCACGGTCGTAGTGTCCAATAACAGTGCAGATTTACTAGGCATGATCTTGTAGGTGCAAACAAGGTAGAATACTGGTGGCTCGGTGTGGCTATTGTGNCCAGGTGACTTTAACTTCTACGAAAAATAACACGAGTCAGCCACGGTCGTAGTGTCCAATCACAGTGCACATCTAATATACATGACATTGCAGGTATAAAAAGGGTTAAAACCCGGTGTCTTGGCACGGCTATTGTGCGCAGTGCATTGACAAAGTTGGCATGTGCCACTGACCAGGACCACAAAGTTTACCAAGTACCTTAAACGGCTATGAATCATAACACGAGTCAGCCACGGTCAGAGTGTCCAAATCACAGTGCAGATGTACTAGGCATGATGTTACAAGTGCAAAAAAGGTTCAATACTGCTGGCTCGGTGTGGCTATTGTGCGCAACGCCTTGACAAAATTGGCATATGCCACTGACCATGACCACAAAGTTTACCAAGTAGTTTAAACGGCTATGAATCATAACACAAGTCAGCCACGGTCAGAGTGTCCAATACCAGTACAGATATACTGGGAATGTTCTTACAGGTGCAATGAATGTAGACTACTGGTGGCTTGGTGTCGCTATAGTGCGCAATGCCTTGACAAAATTGGCATGTGCCACTGACCATGACCACAAATATATCAACGTGACTTTTACTTCTATTGATCATAACACGAGTCAGCCACGGTCAAAGTGTCCAATCATAGTGCAAATGTGCTAGGCATGATCTTGCAGGAGCAAACAATGTACAATACCGGTGGCTCGGTGTGGCTATTGTGCGCAATGCCTTGACAAAGGTGGCATGTGCCACTGACCATTGCCACAAAGTTTACCAAGTGACTTTAATTTCTACGAATCGTAACACGAGTCAGCCACGGTTAGAGTGCCTAATAGCAGCATACATCTGGTATGCATGACCTTGCAGGTATAAACAGGGTAAAAAACCGGTGTCTTAGCACAGCTATTGTGCGCAATGCCTTGACAAAGTTGGCATGTGCCACTGACCATGGCCACAAAGTTTACCAAGTACCTTAAACAGCTATGAATTATAACACGAGTCAGCCACGGTCAGAGTTTCCAATCACATTGCAGATATACTGGACATGACCTTGCAGGTACAAACAAGGTTGAATACTGGTGGCTCGGTATGGCTATTGTGCGTAATGCCTTGACAAAGTTGGCATGTGCCACTGACCATGACCACAAAGTCTACCAAGTGACGTTAAGTTCTACGAATTGTAACACGAGTCAGCCACGGTCAGAGTGTCCAATCACAGTGCAGATATACTAGGAATGACCTTGCAGGTACAAACAAGGTTGAATACTGGTGGCTCAGTGTGGCTATTGTGCGCAATGTCTTGACAATGTTGGCATGTACCACTGACCATGACCACAAAGTTTACCAAGTACCTTAAACGGCAATGAATCATAACACGAGTCAGCCACGGTCAGAGTGTCCAATCACTGTGCACATATACTAGGCATGACCTTGCAGGTAGAAACAAGGTAGAACAATGGTGGCTCGGTGTGGCTATTGTGTGCAATGCCTAGAAAAAGTAGACATGTGCCACTGACCATGACCATAAATGTATCCAAGTGACTTTTACTTCTATTGATCATAACAGGAGTCACCCACGGTCAGAGTGTCCAATCACAGTGCAGATGTACTAGGCATGATCTTGCAGGTGCAAACAAGGTCGAATACTGGTGGATCGGTGAGGCTTTTTTGCGCAATGCCTTGACAAAGTTGGCATGTGCCACTGACCATGACCACAAATGTATCCAAGTGGCTTTTACTTCTATTGATCATAACACGAGTCAGCCTCGGTCAGAGTGTCCAACCACAATGCACATGTACTAGGCATGATCTTGCAGGTGCAAAAAAGGTACAATACTGGTGGATTGGCACGGCTATTGTGTGTAATGCCTTGACAAAGTTGGCATGTGCCACTGACCATGACCACAAAGTTTACCAAGTGACTTTAACTTCTACGAATCAGAACACGAGTCAGCCACGGTCAGAGTACCCAGTCACAGTGCAGATGTACTAGGCATGACCTTGCAGGTACAAACAAGGTAGAATACTGGTGGCTCTGTGTGGCTATTATGCACAATGCCTTGACAAAGTAAGCATGTGCCACTGACAATGACCACAAATGTATCCAAGTGACTTTTACTTCTATTGATCATAACACGAGTCAGCCACGATCAGAGTGTCCAATCACAGTTCAGATATACTAGACATGACCTTGCATGTACAAAGAAGGTAGAATACTGGTGGCTCGGTGTGGCTATTTTGCGCAATGCCTTGACAAAGTTGGTATGTGCCAGTGACCATGATTACAAATGAATCCAAGTGACATTTACTTGTTTTGATCATAACACGAGTCAGCCACGGTCAGAGTGTCCAATCACAGTGCAGATAAACTACGCATGATCTTGGACGCAATGCGCAATTCCTTGACAAAGGTGGCATGTGCCAGTGACCATGATCACAAAGTTTACCAAGTGATTTTAACTTCTACAAATCGTAACACGAGTCAGCCACGGTCAGAGTGCCCAATCACAGTTCAGATGTACTAGGCATGACCTTACAGGTATAAAGAAGGTAAAAAACTGGTGGCTTGGTACGACTATTGTGCGCAATGCCTGGACAAAGTTGGCATGTGCCAGTGAACATGACCACAAAGTTTACCAAGTACCTTAAACGGCTATGAATCATAACACGAGTCAGCCACAGTCAGACTGTCCAATCACAGTGCAGATGTACTTGGAATGATATTGCAGGTGCAAAAAAGGTAGAATACTGGTGGCCCGGCGTGGCTATTGTGCGCAATGCCTTGACAAAGTTGGCATGTGCCACTGACCATGACCACAAATGTATCCAAGTGACTTTTACTTCTTTTGAACATAACACGAGTGAGCCACGATTAGAGTGTCTAATCACAATGCAGATGTACTAGGCATGATCTTGCAGGTACAAAAAAGGCAGAGTACTGGTGGCTCGGTGTGGCCATTGTGTGCAATGGCTTGACAAAGTTGGCATGTGTCACTGACTATGAACACAAATGTATCCAAGTGACTTTTACTTCTATTGATCATATCACAAGTCAGCCACGGTCAGAGTGTCCAATAACAGTGCAGATCTACTAGGCATGATCTTGCAGGTGCAAACAAGGTAGAATACTGGTGGCTCGGTTTGGCTATTGTGCGCAATGCCTCGACAAAGTTGGCATGTGCCACTGACCATGNGACCACAAATGTACCCAAGTGGCTTTTACTTCTATTGATCATAACACAAGTCAGCCATGGTCAGGGTGTCCAATAACAGTGCAGATCTACTAGGCATGATCTTGCAGGTGCAAACAAGGTAGAATAGTGGTGGCCCGGTCTGGCTATTGTGCGCAATGCCACGACAAAGTTGGCATGTGCCACTGACCATGACCACAAAGTTTACCAAGTACCTTAAACGGCTATGAATCATAACACGAGTCAGCCACGGTTAGAGTTTCCAGTCACAGTGCAGATATACTGGGCATTACCTTACATGTACAAACAAGGTAGAATTCTGGTGGCTTGGTTTGGCTATTGTGCGCAATGCCTTGACAAAGTTGGCATGTGCCACTGACCATGACCACAAATGTATCCAAGTGACTTATACTTCTATTGATCATAACACGAGTCAGCCACGGTCAGAGTATCTAATCAAAGTGCAGATGTACTAGGGATGATCTTGCAGGTATAAACAAGGCAGAATATTGGTGGCTTGATGTGGCTATTGTGCGTAATTCCTTGACAGAGTTGGCATGTGTCACTGACCATGACCACAAATGTATCCAAGTAACTTTAACTTCTATTGACCATAACACAAGTCAGTCAAGGTTAGAGTGTCCAATAACAGTGCAGATTTATTAAGCAGGATCTTGCAGGTGCAAACAAGGTAGAATACTGGTGGCTCAGTGTGGCTATTGTGCGTAATGTCTTGACAAATTTGGCATGTGCCACTGACCATGACCACAAAGTTTACCAAGCACCTTAAACGGCTATGAATCATAACTTGAGTCAGCCACAGTCAGAGTGTCCAATCACAGTGACATGTGCTAGGCATAAACTTTCAGGTATAAGTAAGGTAGAATACTGGTGGCTTGTCGGGCTATTGTGCGCAATGCGTTGACAAAGTTGGCCTGTGCCACTGACCATGACAACAAAGTTTACCAAGTGAATTTAACTTCTACGCATCGTTTCACAAGTCGGCCACGATCAGAGTGCCCAATCATACTGCAGATGTACTATGCATGACCTTGCAGGTATAAGCAAGGTAAACCACAGGTGGCTCAGTGCGGCTATTGTGCACGATGCCTTGACAAAGTTGGCATGTACCACTGACCATGACCACAAAGTTAACCAAGTGACTTTAACTTCTATGAATCATCACATGAGTAAGCCCAGTAGATTATTGGATCAAGGTAATCGGACGGCTGTCCTTTTTCCAATAAAAACTTGCAGGTATACCCAAGGTAAAACACTGGTGGCACAGTGAGGCTATTGTGAGCGATGGCTTGACAAAGTTGGCATGTGCCACTGACCATGACCACATACTTATCCAAGTGACTTGAACTTATACAAAATGCAACACGAGTCAGCGATGGTCAGATTGCCCAATCACAGTGCTTATGTACTATGCATGATCTTGCTGGTATGAACAAGGTAAAAACCCGGTGGCTTGGTGTGGCTATTGTGCGCAATGCCTTGACAAAGCTGGCCTGTGTAACTGACCATGACCACAAAGTTCACCAAGTGACTTTAATTTCTCTGAATTGTAACATGAGTCAGCCACGGTCATTGTGCCCAATCACAGTGCACGTGTACAAATGCATGACCTTGCAGGTATGAGCAAGATAAAAAACAGGTGGCTTGGATTTGGCTATTGTAAGAAAGGCATTGACAAAGTTGGCCTGTGCAACTGACCATGACTACAAATTTGTCCAAGTGAATTTTACTTGTATTGATCATAACACGAGTCAGCCATGGTCAGAGTGTCCAATCACAGTGCAGATGTACTAGGCAAGATCTTACAGGTACAACCAAGGAAGAATGCTGGTGGCTCGGTGTGGCTATTGTGCGCAATGTCTTGACAAAGTTGGCATGTGCCACTGACCATGACCACAAACAGATCCAAGTGACTTTAACCTCTACAAATTGTAACACGAGTCAGCCACAGTCAAAGTGCGCAATTACAGTGCACATACACTATGCATGACCTTACAGGGATAAACAAGGTAAGAAAACCGGTGGCTTGGTGTGGCTATTGTGCGCAATGCCTTGACAAAGTTGACATGTGCCACTGACCATGACCACAAATTTATCCAAGGGACTTTCACTTCTACGAATTGTAACACGAGTCAGCCGCGGTCAGAGTGCCCAATCACAGTGCACATTACCATGCATGATCTTGCAGGTGCAAACAAGGTAGAATTATGTTGGCTCTGTGTGGCCATTGTGCCCAATGCCTTGACAAAGTTGTCCTGTTCAACTTACCATAACTCCTATGAATCATCACATGAGTCAGCCACAGTCACAGTTCCCAATCAAAGTGCACGTGTGCTAGGAATAAACTTGCAGGTACAAACAAGGTAAAACACCGGTGGCTCAGTGCGGCTATTGTGCGCGATGCCTTGACAAAGTTGGCATGTGCCACTGACCATGACCACAAACGTATCCACGTGACCTTAACTTCTACGAATTGAAACACAAGTTAGCCGCGGTTAGAGTACCCAATTATAGTGCACATGTACTATGCAAGACCTTGCATGTATAAACAAGGTAAAAACCCGTTGGCCTGGTGTGGCTATTGTGTGAGATGCCTTGACAAAGTTGGCATGTGCAACTGACCATGACCACAAAGTTAACCAAGTGATTTCAACTTCTACGAATTAGAACACAAGTCAGCCACAGTCAGATTGCCCAGTCACAGTGCACATGTACTATGCATGACCTTGCAGGTATAAACAAGGTAGATTACGGATGGCTCGGTGTGGCAACTGTGCACAATGCCTTGACAAATTTGGCATGTGCAACTGACCATGACCACAAATTTGTCTAAGTGACTTTTACTTCTATTCATCATGAAACAAGTCAGCCACGGTCAGAGTACTCAATCACAGTGCATATGTACTATGCATGACATTGCATGTATAAACAAGGTAGAATAATGGTGGCTTTGTGTGGCTTTTGTGCACAATGCCTTGACTAAGTTGGCATTTGCCACTGACCATGACCACAAATATATCCACGTGACTTTTACTTCTACGAATTGTAACACGAGTCATCCACAGTCAGAGTGCCCAATCACAGTACACGTGTGCTAGGCATAAACTTGCAGGTTTAGTTTAAGCAAGGTAAAACATTGGTGGCTTGGTGCGGCTATTGTGGACAATGCCTTGTCAAAGTTGGCCTGTGCCACTGACCAAGACCACAAACGTATCCAAGTGACTTTAACTTCTACGCATCGTAACACGAGTCAGCCACGGTCAGAGTGTCCAATCACAGTGCAGATGTACTATGCATGACCTTGCAGCTTTAAGCAAGGTATATTACTGGTGGCTCTGTGCGGGTATTGTGCGCAATGCCTTCACAAAGTTTGCCTGTGCAACTGACCATGACCACAAAGTGAACCAAGTGACTTTAACTTCTATGAATTATCACATGAGTTAGCCACAGTCAGAGTGCCAAATCACAGTGCACGTGTGCTAGGCATTAACGTGCAGGTATGAACAAGGTAAAACACTGGTGGCTAAGTGCGGATATTGAACGCACTGCCTTGACAAAGTTGGCCTGTGCCACTGATCATGACCACAAAGTTTACCAAGTGACTCTAACTTCTACGCATCGTAACACGAGTTAGCCATGGTCAGAGTGCCCAATCACAATGCACATGTAGCATGCATGACCTTGCTGGTATACACAAGGTAAAAACCAGTGGCTTGGCGTGGCAATTGTGCGCAATGCCTTGACAAAGTTGGCATGTGCAACTGACCATGACCACAAATTTATCCAAATGCCTTAAACGTCTATGAATCATGACACGAGTCAGCCACGGTTAGAATGCCCAATCACAGTGCACGTGTGCTGGGCATAAACGTGCAGGTATAAACCAGGTAAAACACTGGTGGCTCAGTGCGGCTATTGTGCCTTATGCCATGACAAAGTTGGCATGTGCCATTGACCATGACCACAAACGTATCCACGTGACTTCAACTTCAACGAATTCTAACAATAATCAGCCACGGTCAGAGTGCCCAATCACAGTGCACATGTACTATTTTGACCTTGCTGGTATGAACAAGGTAGAAACCGGGCGGCTTGGTGGGGTTATTGTGCGCAATGCCTTGACAATGTTCGCCTGTTCAACTGACCATGACAACAAAGTTTTCCAAGTGACTTTAACTTCTATCAATTATCACATGAGTCAGCCACGTTCAGAGTGTCCAATTACTGTGCAAATGTACTAGGCATGATCTTGCAGGTGCAAAAAAGGTAGAATACTTGCGGCTAGGTGTTGCTATTGTCTGCAATGCCTTGACAAATTTGGCCTGTGCAACTGACCATGACCACAAAGTGAACCAAGAGACTTAAACTTCTACGAATCATCACAAGAGTCAGCCACAGTCATGTGCCCAATCCCAGTGCACGTGTGCTAGGCATAAACTTGCAGGTATGAACAAGGTAAACACTGGTGGCTCAGTGCGGCTATTGTGCGCAATGCCTTGACAAAGTTGGCCTGTGCCACTGACCATGACCACAAAGTTTACCAAATGATTTTAACTTCTACGCATTGTAACACGAGTCAGCCACGGTCAGAGTTCCCAATCACATTTCACATGTAGTATGCATGACCTTGCTGGTACGAACAAGCCTTGAGAAAGTTGGCATGTGCAACTGACCATGACCACAAATATATCCAAGTACCTTACACATCTATGAATCATGACACGAGTCAGCCATGGTCAGAGTGCCCAGTCACAGTGCATGTGTGCTAGGCATAAACTTGCAGGTATAAACAAGATAGAATACTGGTGTCTTAGTACGGCTTTTGTGCGCGATGCATGGATAAAGTTGGCATGTGCCGCTGACCATGACCACAAATGTATCCACGTGACTTTAACTTGTACGAATTGTAACGCAAGTCAGCCACGGTCAGAGTGCCCAATCACAGTGTACATGTAATATGCATGACCTTGCAGGTTTAACACAGTAAAAAACTGGTGGCTTGGTGTGGCTATTGTGGGCAATGCCTTGACAAAGTTGGCATGTGAAACTGACCATGACCACGATGTGGATCAAGTGACTTTAACTTCTATGAGTCATCACACGATTCAGCCACGGTCAGAGTACCCAATCACAGTGCACATGTGGTATGCACGACCGTGCTGATATGAACAAGGTAAAAACCCGGTGGCTTTGCATGGCTATTGTGGGCAATGCCTTGAAAACGTTGGCATGTGCCACTGACCATGACCACAAATTTATCCAAGTGACTTTATCTTATACAAATTGTAACACAAGTCAGCCACGGTCAGAGTACCCAATCACAGTGCACAAGTACTATGCATGACCTTGCAGGTGAAAACAAGGTAGAATACTAGTGGCTCGGTGTGGCTATTGTGCGCAATGCCTTGACAGAGTTGGCATGTGCCACTGACCATGACCATAAAGTGAACCAAGTGACTTTAACTTCTGTGAATCATCACATGCGTCAGCCATGGTCAGAGTGCCCAACCACAGTGTGAGTGTAATATGCATGGCCTTTCAGGTATAAACAAGGGAAAAACCCGGTGGCTTGGCGTGGCTATTGTGCGCAATGCCTTGATAACGTTGGCATGTGCCACTGACCATGACCACAAACGTATCCAGGTGACTTTAACTTCTACGAATCGTAACATGAGTTAGCCATGGTCAGAGTGCCCAGTCACAATGCACATGTACTATGGATGACCTTGCAGGTTTAAACACGATACAAAACCGGTGGCTTGGTGTGGCTATTGTGGGCAATGCCTTGTCAAAGTTGGCATGTGCAACTGACCATGACCAAAATGTTCACCAAGTGACTTTCACTTCTATGAATCATCACATGCGTCATCCAAGGTAAGAGTGTCCAATCACAATGCAGATGTACTAGGCATGATCTTGGAGCTGCAAACAAGGTAGAATACTGGTGGCTCGGTGTGGCTATTGTGCACAATGCCTCGACAAATTTGTTATGTGCCACTGACCATGACCTCAAAGGTTACCAAGTGACTTTAGTTTTTGTGAATCATCACACGAGTCAGCCGAAGTCAGTGTGCCTAATAGCAGTGCACAAGTCCTATGGGTGACCTTGCAGGTATAAAAAAGGTAAAAAATCAGTAGCTTGGTGTGGCTATTGTGTGCAATGCCTTGAAAAGGTTGGCATGTTCCACTGACCATGACGACAAAGGTTCCCAAGTGACTTGAACTTCTAAGCATCGTAACACGAGTCAGCCACGGTCAGAGTGCCCAATCACAGTGCACATGTACTATGCATGACCTTGCAGGTGTAAACATGATAGAAACGCGGTGACTTGGTGTGGCTATTGTGGGCAATTCCTTGCCAAAGTTGGCATGTGCCACTGACCATGACCACAAATTTATCCAAGTGACTTTAACTTCTACGAATTGTAACACGAGTCAGCCATGGTCAGAGTGCCCAATCACATTGCACATGTACTATGCATGACTTTCCAAGTACAAGCAAGGTAAAATACTGTTGGCTCAGTGCGGCTATTGTGCGTGATGCCCTGGCAAAGTTGGCATGTTCCACTGACCATGACCACAAAGTTTACCAAGTGACTTTAACGTCTACGCATCATAACACGAGACACCCACAGTCAGAGTGCCCTGTCACAGTGCACGTGTAATATGCATGACCTTGCAGGTATAAACAAGGTAGAATACTGGTGGCTCGGTGTGGCTATTGTACACAATGCCTTAACAACGTTGGCATGTGCCACTGACCATGACCACAAAGTTGTCCAAGTGACGTTAACTTCTACGCATCGTAACACAAGTTAGCTACAGTCAGAGTGCCCAATCACAGTGCACATGTAGTATGCATGACCTTGCTGGTATGGACAAGGCAAAAAACCAGAGGCCAGGCATGGCTTTTGTGCGCAATGCCCGGACAAAGTTGGCATGTGCAACTGACCATGANCAAAGTAAACCAAGTACTTTTAACTTATACGAATTGTAACACGAGTCAGCCACGGTCAGAGTGCCCAATCAAAGTGCACATGTACGATGCATGACCTTGCAGGTATAAAAAAGGTAGAATACCGGTGGCTTGGTGTGGCTATTGTGCACAATGCCTTGACAAATTTGGCATGTGCCACTGACCAGAACCACAAAGATTACAAAGTGACTTTAACATCTACGAATTGTAACATGAGTCAGCCACGGTCAGAGTGCCCAATCACTGTGCACATATAATATGCATGGTTTTGCAGGTATAGACGAGGTAAAAACCCGGTGGCTTGGTGTGGCTATTGTGGGCAATGCCTTGATAAAGTTGCCCTGTGCAACTGACCATGACCACAAAGTCAACCAAGTGACTTTAACTTATATGAATCATCACATGAGTCAGCCACGGTTAGAGTGCCCAATCACAGTGCACATGTGCTAGTTGCAGGTACAGACAAGGTAAAACACTTGTGGTTCTTTGCGGCTATTGTGCGGAATGCCTCGACAAAGTTGGCCTGTGCCTCTGACCATGACCACAAAAATTACCAAGTGACTTTAACGTCTACGCAGCGTAACACGAGTCAGCCACGGTCAGAGTGCCCAATCACAGTGCACATGTAGTATGCATGGCCTTGCAGGTATAGACAAGGTAAACAACCGGTGGCTTGGCGTGGCTATTGTGCGCAAAGCCTTGACAAAGTTGGCAGGTGCACCACACATTTATCATGACCACAAATTTATCCAAGTACCTTTAACGTACATGAATCATGAAACGAATCAGCCACTGTCAGAGTGCCCAATTAAAGTGCACGTGTACTAGGCATAAACCTGTAGGTATAAACAAGGTAAAACACTGGTGGCTCAGTGCAGCTATTGTGCGCGATGCCTTGACAAAGTTGGCATGTGCCACTGACCATGACCACAAACGTATCCACGTGACTCTAACTTCTGCGAATTGTAACACGAGTCAGCCACGGTCAGAGTGCCCAGTTATAGTGCATTTGTACTATGCATGACCTTGCAGGTATAAACAAGGTAAATACCCATTGGATTTGCGTGGCTATTGTGCGCAATGTCTTGACAAAGTTGGCTTGTGCAACTGACCATGACCACATAGTTCACCAAGTGACTTGAACGTCTACAAATTGTAACACGAGTCAGCCACGGTCAGAGTTCCCAATCACAGTGCACATGTACTATGCATGATCTTGCAGGTATAAACAAGGTAGAATACCGGTGGCTCGGTGTGGCTAGTGTACGCAATGCTTCGACAAAGTTGGCCTGTGCCACTGACCATGACCACAAAGTTTACCAAGTGACTTTAACTTATACGCATCGTAACACGAGTCCGACACGGCCAGAGTACCCAATCACAGTGCAGATGTAATATGCATGACCTTGCAGGTATCAGCAAGGTAAAACACTGGTGGCTCAATGCGGCTATTGTGCGTGATGCCTTGACAAAGTTGGCATATGCCACAGACCATGACCACAAAGTTAACCAAGTGACTTTAACTTCTATGAATCATTAGACGAGTCAGCCACAATCAGAGTGTCCAATCATAGTGCCGATGTACTAGGCATGATCTTGCAGGTACAAACAATGTAGAATACTGGTGGCTTGGTGTGGCTATTGTGCACAATGCCTTGACAAAGTTGGCATGTGCCACTGATCATGACCACAATGTTTACCAAGTAACTTTAACTTCTACGCATCGCAACACGAGTCAGCCACGGCCAGAGTGCCCAATCACATTTCACATGTACTATGCATGACCTTGCTGGCTTGGCACGGCTATTGTCAGAATGATGTCTCTATCAAGACAGGAGATCTAACGGGTTCATCTTCAGGATTCTCTGGCTCTTCCGCTCTCGGAAATACCAAGCACTCTCAATAACGGTTCAAGCCTCTGCATCAACCACCTCGGTCCCATCACACACAAACCGTTGACGGTGAGAACCGACCAATGGCACGATATCGAGTAATCTCCTAATAAGCGGCGTGACCGCCATCACGTCTGGCTAGTGCACAATAAGCCTTTGCTTTCCCTTTTCTTATCCTATCCCTTATAAGGAGGACGTTCATTCCCTCCTAGCTTAACTAGAACAGTTCCACGCATCCTGTTCCCTTTCGGTTCCGCGGCGTCGCCGCCGTGTCTTCGCTCTGCTCGCCTCCTGCCTGCGTTCACCTCGCCTACCATCTATCGCTTTGCTTCCTCACTCGTGACCATTCGCTCACATCTGGCACTTCACTCGCTTCGCTCCCGTGCTCTATCATTGCCCTCTTTCTACCTTGGAGCTTGTGTGCCTCGCCTCTCTCAATGTCCTACAACTAACTCCTTGGGACCAGCTTTGCCTTTCTGCTTTCGTCATTCTGCTAACTCACTTCTGCATGCCACAGTGCTTCTACCTGCTTCCGCTCATGCCATCCTCGCGCATTGCATTCTTTTGACATGGTATCAGAGCATTAGGCAACATCACCTGATGTCCCGTGACCTCGTCAATGCTCTGCCTCCATCACTATATCACCTCTCGTATCTGCACTCTTCCGTCGCCTCTGCCGTTACTTTGTACCTCTCCACCTCGGAGATAGCTGACATCAACAACGTCGCCTGGAGTCCTTTCGCGCTGAAGCAAAGCCTCATCATCCTAAGGAAGCCCTGCGCCCATTCCGCGCCCGTGGCCAACAATTGGTGACTTGTTTACTACAGCCGCAAGCAACCAACTCCCGAGCCGCCGCCTGCTGTCAACTTCCCGGAAGCTTCTTGCCGCTTGTCACCTGCTGCCTCTCATCTTCACAAGCACCTCTGTCCTTCTTCTCTCCTCTCATCAGCCTCATCTGCTCCATCTGCCCCATCGACATCAGCCCCCTCGCACTCGTTGTGTCGCACCACGTCCTCGCACTGCCTTCTACCATCGTCACCAGCAGCAGTGCAACGCCCGCCGGCAGGACATTGGACACCACCAGTCTTCCTGCTCCCATTGTGAGCCAACTGGGGAACAAACCATCACTCTATTGACATCAGCAGACCAGTGTCTCTGCCCTCCGCATGACTCCATGTGCTGCAACCAATTCCCTCCAGCAACCAAGACATCGGACACCACCAGTCTTCCTGCCCGTCGGTCTTGGGCAAACTGGGGAACAAGCCGTCACTCTCTTGAAAGTAGAGCCATTTGTTGCCTCACTCGCTCTTCCTAGCACCCTGTCATCCTCCGGCTACATCTCCATCCTCCGCCTCCGTCATCTGCCCTCCACCCTTGTCGTCATCTTAACTTGAGCCTCCTTCATTGTCTCAGTCTCATCTGCCCTCCTCGTGTCGCCCTTCGCCTGTCTCTCCAGCTTCATAAACAGCTTGTCTCATCTCGTCTTCTGTCACCTCCTCCCAAGTTCCTCGTCAGCAGCATCATCCACGCTGCCTTTCTCATCAGCCTTCATCCGCTGCGCACGTGATTTCAGCCCTGCACCAACTCAGTCATCAGTTGCCTCCGCCTTCTTCCGCTTCACTTCCACATCAGCTGAGCACAAGGATCCGCCCGGTCGCATCGCCCTTTTCACGACGACCTGCGCCCACGCTGAAACCTTCCGCAGTGCACGTGGTTTTGGCCCTGCGTCCACTCCTCTTTTATCAGCTTTCGCCTCCTCATCGTCTGCATGTGCGACCAGCACAAGGACCTGCACGGGCTAGGTAACCACTTTGCAGCAGCCTGCACCCACGCTGGCAGCAGATTTCTCGCGGCGCGTTGGCACCTGCCTTCCCCTTGCCGTATTCTATCCCTCTATTGCGACAGCAAACGTGGTTTCGCCCTTGCACCCATTCATTCATCAGCCGTCTCTGCCTCCTCCTGATTACTTCAATATTATCCGCTCGGTACAAGGATGCGCCCGGTCGCATCACCCGTTGCACGACGACCTGTGCCCACGCCGAAACTTCAGCCTAGCACGAGGTCTCATCCCTGCACCAACTCCGTCGTTGAGCCTTCCTCCTTCACCTTTCTTCATCGTGTACACGGCACATCACTCACTCTGGATCGACTTGCACGTCCAAAGCCTTCCTCCGTACACGTGATCTCATCCCTTTGCTCACTTTCCCATCCGTTCTCCCTTTCCTTCAACATCTATTGTCAACTCCTCTCTTTCCTCGCTTATCATGGACAGGCAGACCACTGCGTGGACTGAACTTCCTGTTCTTGGCCCCAAGGCCAGAAACATCCTTTGTTGGTCGGAGAGCGTCATTTCCAGTGTACAAGGCATCTATATCAATGGATACGAGGTGGCCAGCATGCTGCTTGGCAAATATGACCACCTCCACAGCAACCGGCGTCAGCCCAGGGATAACGACGCCACCTTCACTGCAATCTGGAATATACTCAGAAAGTTCCTTGGTAGCATCTACCTCTGCATCGAACAGCCAACTGATATTGCAGCTCATGGATGGTACTCCCTGCTGCAGTATGCATGGATGAAACACTCCTACTATCTCTGGATCTGTTATGTGGACATTTTCCCCACTCTGCCAGACATCCCCAAGCTCCTCTTCCTTCCAGAGGACGACTAGGGTGACATCACAGTGACCAACATCGACAAATGGCAGCAGATCGTCTACGAAAACTTAAAAAACCCTATTACCTCTTCCACTTTCCCATTGTGAGATCTCTTCTGGAGAGACCACTCTGGTGCAGTCCCAACGACCACGACAGCCCCGATGACTTTCAGGCTCAGCTTGCGCTGTTCAACGCAGAACACAGACGCGGGCTTCACACACTTGTTGACCCTCCACTACACTTTCCCCTGGCCAAGCATGACATTCGCAACTTACCCCTCATGTGGCACAGCCTTATCACCCACTGTGGAGGGTCGGTCTAGTGCTACTTACTGGGAAACAGGAGAGACTTTCTGCCTTGACAGATTCAAGGAGGGTGTCAGAATGGTCTCTCTCAAGGCAGTACATCTAACGGGTTCATCTCCAGGAGTCTCTGGCTCTTCCGCTCTCGGAAATACCAAGCACTCCCAATAATGGTTCAAGCCTCTGCATGAACCACCTCGGTCCCATCACACACGAACCGTTGACAGTGAGAACTGACCAACGGCACGATACCGAGTAATCCCCTAATAAGCGGCCCGACCGCCAGCACGTGCGGCCAGTGCACAGAAAGCCGTTGCTTTCCCTTTTGTCTTGTCTTGTCCGTTATAAGGAGGATGTTCATTCACTCCTAGCTAAACCAGAACAGCTCTAGACATCTTGTTCCCTTTCGGTTCCGCGGCTTCGCCGCCGTGTCTTCGATCTGCTCGCCTCCTGCCTACGCTCACATTGCCTACCATCTCTTGCTTCGCCTCGTCACTCGTAACCTTTCGCTCACATATAGCGCTTCACTCGTTTTGCTCCCGTGCTCTCTCCTTGCCCTCTGTCTACCTTGGATCTTGTGTGCCGCGCTTCTCTCAAGGTCTTGTGACTTACTCCTTGGGATGAGCTTCGCTTTTCTGCTTCCGTCATTCTGCTAACTCACTTTAGCATGCCCCAGTGCTTCTACCTGCTTCCGCTCTTGCCATCCTCGCGCATTGCATTCTTCCGACATGGTATCAGAGCATCAGGCAACATGACCTGGTGCCCCGTGACCTCGTCATCCCTCTGCCTCCATCACTACCTCGCCTCTCGTACCTTCACTCTTCCGTCGCCTCTGCTGTCACTTTGTACCTCTCCACCTCGGAGATAGCTGACATCAGCAACGTCACCCGGAGTCTTTTCGCGCTGAAGCAATACCTTATCATCCTAAGGAAGCCCTGCACCCATTCTGCGCCCGTGGCCAACAATTGGTGACTTGTTGACAACAACCAAGTGAACCAAGTGACTTTAACGTCTACGCATTGTAACACAAGTCAGCCACGGTCAGAGTGCCCAATCACAGTGCACATGTAAAATGCATGACCTTGCTGGTATGAACAAGGTAAAATACTGGTGGCTCAGTGTGGCTATTGTGTACGATGCCTTGACAAAGTTGGCATGTGCCACTGACGATGACCACAAAAGTATCCACGTGACTTTAACTTCTACGAACTGTAACACGAGTCAGCCACGGTCAGAGTACCCAATTACAGGGCACATGTACTATGCATGACCTTGCAGGTATAAACAAGGTAAAAATGCGGTGGCTTGGTGTGGCTATTGTACGCAATGCCTTGACAAAGTTGGCATGTGCAACTGACCATGACCACAAAGTTAACCAAGTGACTTTAACTTCTACGTATCGTAACACAAGGCAGCCACAGNGGCGTGTGCCACGGACCATAACCACAAAGTTAACCAAGTGACTATAACTTCTATGACTCATCACATGAGTCAGCCACGGTCAGAGTGCCCAATAACAGTGCACGTGTGCTAGGCATAAACTTGCAAGTATAAGCAAGGTAAAACCCTGGTGCATCAGTGCGGCTACTGTGCACAATACCTTGACAAAGTTGGCATGTGCCACTGACCATGACCACAATGTTAACCAAGTGACTTTAACTTCTAGGCATCTTAACACGAGTCTGCCACGGTCAGAGTGCCCAATCACAGTGCACATGTAAAATGCATGACCTTGCTGGTATGAACAAGGTGAAATACTGGTGGCTCAGTGTGGCTATTGTGTACGATGCCTTGACAAAGTTGGCATGTGCCACTGACGATGACCACAAAAGTATCCACGTGACTTTAACTTCTACGAACTGTAACACGAGTCAGCCACGGTCAGAGTACCCAATTACAGGGCACATGTACTATGCATGACCTTGCAGGTATAAACAAGGTAAAAATGCGGTTGCTTGGTGTGGCTATTGTACGCAATGCCTTGACAAAGTTGGCATGTGCAACTGACCATGACCACAAAGTTAACCAAGTGACTTTAACTTCTACGTATCGTAACACAAGGCAGCCACAGTCGGAGTTCCCCATCACAGTGCACGTGTACTATACACGACCTTGTAGGTATAAGCAAGGTAAGAACCGGGTTGCTCGGTGCGGCTATTGCGCACAATGCCTTGACAAAGTTGGCATGTGCCAGCTTCTATGAATCATCACATGAGTCAGCCACAGTCAGAGTGCCCAATCACAGTGCACGTGTACTATGCATGACCTTACAGGTATAAACAAGGTACAAATTCGGGGGCTTGGTGTGGCTATTGTGCGCAATGTCTTGAAAAAGTTGGCATGTGCTACTGACCATGACCAGAAAGTGTGCCAAGTGACTTTAACTTCTACGCATTGAAACACGCGTCAGCCACGGTCAGATTGCCCAATCACAGTGCACATTTTCTATGCATGACCTTGCAGGTAGAAACAAGGTAGAAAACCGGTGTCTTGGCGTGGCTATTGTGCGCAGTGCCTTGACAAAGTTGGCATGTGCAATTGACCATGACCACAAAGTTAACCAAGTAGTTTTAACTTCTACAAATTATAACACGAGTCAGCCACGGTCAGAGTGCCCAATCACAGTGCACATGTACTATGCGTGACCTTGCAGGTATAAACAAGGTAGAATAGTGGTGGCTCGGTATGGATATTGTGCACAATGCCTTGACCAAGTTGGCATGTGCCACTGACGATGAAAACCACAAAATTTACCAAGGTACTTTAACTTCTATGAATCATCACATGAGTCACCTTCAATCAGAGTGCCCAATCACAATGCACGTGTACTATGCACGAACTTACAGGTATAAACAAGGTTAAAAATCGGTGGCTTGGTGTGGCTATTGTGCGCAATGTCTTGACAAAGTTGGCATGTGCTACTGACCATGACCACAAAGTGCACCAAGTGACTTTAACTTCTACGCATCGTAACACGCGTGAGCCACGGTCAGAGTGCCCAATTACAGTGCACATGTAATATGCATGACCTTGCAGGTATAAACATGGTAAAATACCGGTGTCTTGGTGTGGCTATTGTGCGCAATGCCTTGACAAAGTTGGCATGTGCAACTGACCATGACTAAAAGGTTGACCAAGTAGTTTTATCTTCTACGAATTGTAACACGAGTCAGCCACGGTCAGAGTGCCTACTCACAATGCACATGTACTATGCATGACCTTGCAGGTATGACCAAGCTACAGTTCTGGTGGCTCGGTGTGGCTATAGTGCACAATGCCTTGACAAAGTTGGCATGTGCCACTGACCATGACCACAAAGTTTACCAAGTGACATTAACTTCTATGAATCATCACATGAGTCAGTCACGATCAGAGTGCCCAATCACAGTGCACGTGTACTATGCATGACCTTGCAGGTATAAACAAGGTAAAAATCAGTGGCTTGGTGGGGCTATTGTGCGCAATGCCTTGACAAAGTTGGCATGTGCCACTGACCATGACCACAAAGTTTACAAAGCGACTTTAACTTCTATGAATCATCAAATTAGTCAGCCACAATAAGAGTGCCCAATCACAGTGCACGTGTACTATGCATTATCTTGCTGGTATAAACGATGTAAAAATCGGTGGCTTGGTGTGGCTATTGTGCGCAATGGCTTAACAAAGTTGGCATGTGGCAGTGACCATGACCACAAAGTGTACCAAGTGGCTTTAACTTCGACGCATGGTAACACGAGTCAGCCACGGTTAGAGTGCCCAATCACAGTGCACATCTAATTTGCATGACCTTGCAGGTATAAACAAGGTAAAACCCAGTGGCTTGGTGTGGCTATTGTGGGCAATGCCTTTACAAAGTTGAACTGTGCAACTAACCATGACCACAAAGTTAACCAAGTGACTTGTACTCTATGAATCATCACATGAGTCAGGCACAGTCAGAATGCCCAATCACAGTGCACGTGTGTACTGCAGGACCTTGCTGGTATGAACAAGGTAAAACCCTGGTGGCTTGGCATGGCTATTGTGCGTAATGCCCTGACAAAGTTGGCCTGTAC
This sequence comes from Penium margaritaceum, assembly GCA_023375785.1. Taxonomy (NCBI): domain Eukaryota; kingdom Viridiplantae; phylum Streptophyta; class Zygnematophyceae; order Desmidiales; family Peniaceae; genus Penium; species Penium margaritaceum. Next base: position 175,391 of record SZWC01002898.1, read on the forward strand.
CACTGACCATGACCACAAATTCATTTAAGTGACTTTAACTTCTATGCATCGCAACACGAGTCAGCCACGGTCAGAGTGCCCAATCACAGTTCACATGTATTATGCATGACATTGCAGGTATGAACAAGGTAGAAAACCGGTGGCTTGTTGTGGCCGATTTGCACAATACCTTGACGAAGTTGGCATGTGCCACTGACCATGACCACAAATTTATCCAAGTGACTTTAACTTCTACGCATCGTAACACGAGTCAGCCACGGTCAGAGTGTCCAATCACAGTGCACGTGTGCTATGCATGACCTTGCAGGTATAAGCAAGGTAAAAGCCCGGTGGCTTGGTGTGGCTATTGTGGGCAATGCCTTGACAAAGTTGGCCTATGCCACTGACCATGACCACAAACGTATCCAAGTGACTTTAACTTCTACAAATTGTAACACGAGTCAGCCATGGTGAGAGTGCCCAATCACAGTGTACGTGTGCTAGGCATAAACTTTCAGGCATAAACAAGGTAAAACACCGGTGGCACAGTGCGGCTATTGTGCGGAATGCCTTGACAAAGTTGGCACGTGCCACTGACCATGACCACAAACTTATCCACGTGACTTTAACTTCTACGAATTGTACCACGAGTCAGCCACGGTCAGAGTGCCCAATCACGGTGCACGTGTCATAGGCATGGCCTTGCAGGTATAAACAAGGTAGAATACTGGTGGCTTGCTGTGGCTATTGTGCGCAATGCCCTGACAAAGTTGGCATGTGCCACTGACCATGACCACAAAGTTTACCACGTGGCTTTAACTTCTACGCATCGTAACACGAGTCAGGCACGGTCAGAGTGCCCAATCACAGTGCACATGTAGTATGCATGATCTTGCAGGTATGAACAAGGTAAAAAACCGGTGGCTTGGCTTGGCTATTTTGCACAATGCCTTGACAAAGTTTGCATATGCAACTGACCATGACCACAAAGTTAACCAAGTGATTTTAAGTCTATGAATCATCACATGAGTCAGCCACAGTCAGAGTGCCAAATCACAGTGCACGTGTGCTAGGCATAAACTTGCAGGTATAAACATGATAAAACACCAGTGGCACAGTGTGGCTATTGTGCACAATGCCTTGAAAAAGCTGGCATGTCCCACTGACCATGACCACAAAGTTATAACATCTACAAATCATAACACGAGTGAGCCATGGTCAGAGTGCCCAATCACAGTGCACAACTAATATGCTTGACCTTGCAAGTATAAACAAGGTAAAAATCTGGTGGCTTGGTGTCGCTATTATGGGCAATGCCTTGACAAAGTTGGCCTGTGCAACAAACCATGATCACAAAGTGAACCAAGTGACTTTAACTTTATGAATCATCACATGAGTCAGCCACAGTCAGAGTACCCAATCACAGTGCACGTGTGCTAGGCATAAACCCCAGGTATAAACAAGGTAAAACACTGGTGGCTCAGTGCGGCTATTGTGCGTAATGCATTGACAAAGTTGGCATGTCCCACTGACCATGGCCACAAGTTTATTTAAGTGACTTTAACTTCTACGAAGTGTAACACAAGTCAGCCATGGTCAGAGTGCCCAATCACAGTGCAGATGTACTACGCATGACATTGCAGGTATGAACAAGGTAGAATACTGGTGGCTTGGTGTGGCTATTGTGCGCAACTCCTTGACAAAGTTGGCATGTGCCACTGACCGTGTTCACAAAGTTAACCAAGTGACATTAACGTATATGAACCATAACACGAGTCAGCCACGTTCAGAGTGTCCAATCACAGTGCACATGTAATATGCATGACCTTACAGGTATAAATAAGGTAAAAAACCGGTGACCAGGTTTGGCTATTGTGCGCAATGCCATGACAAATTTGGCCTGTGTAACTGACGATGAACACAAAGTTTACCGAGTGGCATTAACTTCAACGCATTGTAACACAAGTCAGCCATGGTCAGAGTGCCCAATTACAGTGCACGTGTACTATGCATGACTTTGTAGGTGAAATCAATGTAAAAACCCAGTGTCTTGGTGTGGCTATTGTGGGCAATGCTTTGACAAAGTTGGCCTGTGCCACTGACCATGACCACAAATGTATCCACGTGTCTTTAACGTCTACGAATTGTAACACGAGTCAGCCACGGTCAGAGTGCCCAATTACAGTGCACATGTACCATGCATGACCTTGCAGGTATAAACAAGGCAAACAACTGGTGGCTTGGTGTGGCTTTTGTGCGCAATGCCTTGACAAAGTTGGCATGTGCCACTGACCATGACCACAAACGTATCAAAGTGACTTTAACTTCTGGGAATTGTAACACGCATCAACCATGGTCAGAGTGCCCAATCACAGAGCATATGTACTAGGCATGACCTTGCAGGTATAATCAAGGTAAACTAGTGGTGGCTCAGTGTGGCTATTGTGCGCAATGCCTTGACAAAGTTGGCATGTGCCACTGACCATGACCACAACGTGAACCAAGTTACATTACCTTCTATGAATCATAACAGGAGTCGGCCACGGTCAGAGTGCCCAATCACAGTGCACATGTACTATGCATGACCTTGCAGGTATGAACAAGGTAAAAAACCGGTCGCTTGGCACGGCTATCCTGCGTAATGCCTTGACAAATTTGGCTTGTGCCACTGACCATAACCACACAGTTAAACAAGTAGATTTCACTTCTACGAATCATAACACGAGTCAGCCACGGTCAGAGTGCCCAATCATACAACACATCTAATAAGCTTGACCTTGGTCAGAGTGTCCAATCACAGTGCACATGTACTATGCATGACCTTGCAGGTATAAACAAGGTAAAAAACGGTGTATTGGTGTGGCTATTGTGCGCAATGCCTTGACAAAGTTGGCATGTGCCACTGACCATGACCACAAATTTATCCAAGTGAATTTAACTTCTACGAATTGTAACACGAATCAGCCACGGTCAGAGTGTCCAATCACAGTGCACGTGTACTATGCATGACCTTGCAGGTATAAACAAGGAAGAATACTGGTGGCTCGGTCTGGCTATTGTGTGCAATGCCTTGACAAAGTTGGCATGTGCCACTAACCATGACCACAAATGTTACCAAGTGACTTTAACTTCTACGCATCGTAACACGAGTCAGCCACGGTCAGAGAGTCCAATCACAGTGCACATGCACTATGCATGACCTTGCTGGTATGAACAAGGTAAAACCCCGGTGGCTTGGTGTGGCTATTATGCGCAATGCCTTGACAAAGTTGGCATGTGCAACTGACCATGATCACAAAGGTCACCAAGTGACTTAAACTTCTATAAATCATCACATGAGTCAGCCATGGTCAGAGTGTCCAATCACAGTGCACGTGTGCTAGGCAGAAACTTGCAGGTATAAACAAGGTAAAACACTGATGGATTGGAGCGGCATTTGTGCGCGATGGCTTGACAAAGTTGGCATGTGCCACTGACCATGACCACAACGTTTACCAAGTGACTTTAATGTTTACGCAGCGTAACACGAGTCAGCCACGGTCAGAGTACCCAATCACAGTGCACATGTACTATGCATGACCTTGCAGGTATGAACAAGGTAAAAAACCAGTGGCTTGGCATGGCTATTGTGCCTGACAAATTTGGCATGTGCCACTGACCATGACCACAAAGTTAAACAAGTAGGCTTAACTTCTACGAATCATAACATGCGTTAGCCACGGTCAGAGTGCCCAATCACAGTGCACATCTAATATGCATGACCTTGCAGATAAGGAAAAAACCCGGAGGCTTGGTGTGGCTATTGTGGGCAATGCCTTGACAGAGTTGGCCTGTACAACTAACAATGACCACAAACTTATCCAAGTGACTTTAACGTTTATTTATCATAACACGAGTCAGCCACGGTCAGAGTGCCCAATCACAGTGCACATGTGCTAGGAATAAACTTGCAGGTAAAAGCAAGGGAAAATACCGGTGGCTTGGTGTGGTTATTGTGGGCAATGCCTTGGCAAAGTTGGCATGTGCCACTGACCATGACCACAACGTGAACCAAGTGATATTACCTTCTATGAATCATAACACGGGTCAACCACGGTCAGAGTGCCCAATCACAGTGCACGTGTATTGTGCATGACCTTGCAGGTATACACAAGGTAAAAACCCAGTGGCTTGGTGTTGCTATTGTGGGTAATGTCTTGACAAAGTTGGCCTGTGCCACTGACCATGTCCACAACGTGAACCAAGTGACATTAACTTCTATGAATCGTGACACGACTCAGCCACAGTCAGAATGCCCAATCACAGTGCACCTGTGCTAGGCATAAACTTTCAGGTATAAGCAAGAAAAAAAAAACCGGTGGCTTGGTGTGGCTATTGTGCGCAATGCCTTGAAAAAGTTGGCCTGTGCCACTGACCATGACCACAAAGTTAACCAAGTAGTTTTACCTTATACGGATCATAACACGAGTCAGCCACGGTCAGAGTGCCCAATTACAGTGCACGTGTACTAGGCATGAACTTGCAGGTATAAGCAAGGTAGAATACTGGTGGCTCAGTGCGGCTATTGTGCGCAGTGCCTTGACAAAGCTGGCATGTGCCACTGACTATGACAACAAAGTTAGCCAAGTGACTTGAACTTCTATGAATCAACACATGAGTCAGCCACGGGCAGAGTATCCAATCAGAGTGCACATGTACTAGGCATGACCTTGCAGGTATAAGCGAGATAAAACGCTGGTGACGCAGTGCGGCTATTGTGCGCGATGCCTTGACAAAGTTGGCATGTGCCACTGACCATGAGCACGCAGTTAACCAAGTAGTTTTAACTTCTACGAATCTTAACACTAGTAAGCCACGGTCAGAGTGCCACTGACCATGACCACAAAGTGAAACAAGTAGACTTAACTTCTACGGATCATAACATGAGTCATCCATGGTCAGAGTGCCCAAGCACAGTGCACATCTAATATGCATGACCTTGCAGGTATAAACAAGGCAAAAACGTGGTGGCTTTCTGTGGCTATTGTGGGCAATGCCTTGACAAAGTTGGCATGTGCCACTGACCATGACCAGAAAGTGAACCAAGTGACTTTTACCTCTGTTGATCATAACACGCGTCAGCCACGGTCAGAGTGCACAATCACAGTGCACGTGTGCTATGCATAAACTTGCAGGTATAAGCAAGGTACAATACTGGTGGCTCGGTGCGGCTATTGTGCGCGATGCCTTGACAAAGTTGGCATGTGCCACTGACCATGACCACAAAGTTGGCAAAGTGACATTAACTTCTATGAATCATAACACGAGTCAGCCACGGTCAGAGTGCCCAGTCACAGTGCAGATGTACTAAGCATGGTCTTGCAGGTTCAAACGAGGTAGAATACTGGTGGCTCGGTGTGGCTATTGTGCACAATGCCTTGACAAAGTTGGCATGTGTCCCTGACGATGACCACAAAGTTTACCAAGCGACCTTAACTTCCACGCATCGAAACACGAGTCAGCCACGGTCAGAGTGTCCAATCACAGTGTAGATGTACTAGGCATGATCTTGCTGGTGCAAAAAATGTATAATGCTGGTGGCTCGGTGTGGCTATTGTGCACAATGCCTTGACAGAGTTGGCACATGCCACTGACCATGACCACAAAGTTTACCAAGTGACTTTTACTGATATTGATCATAACATAAGTACTAGGTCAGAGTGTCCAATCACAGTGCACATGTACTAGGCATGATCTTGCTAATGCAAACAAGGTAGAATACTGATGGCTTGGGGTGGCTTTTGTACGCAATGCCTTGACAAAGTTGGCCTGTGCCACGGACCATGACCACAAGTTTATCCACGTGACTTTAACTTATACGAATCGTAACACGAGTCAGCCACGGTCCGAGTGCCCAATCGCAGTGCACATGTACTATGCAGGACCTTGCGGGTGTAAACAAGGTAGAATACTGGTCCGTGCTTATACCTGCAAGGTCATGCATAGAACATGTGCACTGTGATTGGGCACTCTGACTGTGGCTGACTCGTGTCACGATTCATAGAAGTTAATGTCACTTGGTGAACGTTCTGGTCATGGTCAGTGGCACATGCCAATATTGTCAAGGCATTGCGCATCATAGCCGTGCCAAGCCACCGTTTTACCTTGTTTATACTTGCAAGGTCATGCATATTAGATGTGCACTGTGCTTGGGCACTCTGACCATGGATGACTCATGTTATGATCCGTAGAAGTTAAGTCTACTTGTTTCACTTTGTGGTCATGGTCAGTGGCATGTGCCAACTCTGTCAAGGCATTGTGCACAATAGCCACACCGAGCCACCAGTATTCTACCTCGTTTGAACCTGCAAGACCATGCTTAGTACATCTGCACTGTGACTGGGCACTCTGACCGTGGCTGACCCGTGTTATGATCAATAAAAGTAAAAATTACTTGGATAGATTTGTGGTCATGGTCAGTTGCACGTGCCAACTTTGTCAAGGCATTGCGCACAATAGCCGTGCCAAGCCACCGGTATTTTGCCTTGTTCATACCAGCAATGTCATGCATAGTACATGTGCACTGTGACTGGGCACTCTGACCGTGGCTGACCCGTGTTATGATCAATAAAAGTAAAAATTACTTGGATAGATTTGTGGTCATGGTCAGTTGCACATGCCAACTTTGACCAGGCATTGTGCACAATATCCACACCGAGCCACCAGTATTCTACCTTGTTTACACCCGCAAGGTCCTGCATAGTACATGTGCACTGCGATTGGGCACTCGGACCGTGGCTGACTCGTGTTACACGTCGTATAAGTTAAAATCACGTGGTTAACTTTGTGGTCATGGTCAGTTGCACGTGCCAACTTTGTCAAGGCATTGTACACAATAGCCAAACCAAGCCACCTGGTTTTTACCTTGTTTATATCTGCAAAGTCATGCATAGTACATGTGCACTGTGATTGGACACTCTGACTGTGGCTGACTCGTGTTACAATGCGTAGAGGTTGAAGTCACTTGGTAAACTTTGTTGTCATGGTCAGTGGCACATGCCAACTCTGGCAAGGCATTGCGCACAATAGCCGCACTGAGCCATCAGTGTTTTACTTTGTTTATACCTGCACGTTTATGCCTAGCATACGTGCACTGTGATTGGGCACTCTGAGTGTGGCTGACTCATGTGATGATTCATAGAAGTTAAAGTCACTTGGTAAACGTTGTGGTCATGGTCAGTGGCACATACCAACTTTGTCAAGGAATTGCGCACAATAGCTACGCTGAGCCACCAGTATTTAACCTTTCTTATACCTGCAAGTTTATGCCTAGCACACGTGCACTATGAGTAGGCACTCTGACCGTGGCTGACTCGTGTTACGATTCGTAGAAGTTGAAGTCACTTGGATATGTTTGTGGTCATGGTCAGTGGCACATGCCAAATTTGTCAAGGCATCGTGCACAATAGCCGCACCGAGCCACCAGTGTTTTACCTTGTTTATATCTGCAAGTTTATGCCTAGCACACGTGCACTGTTCTTGGGTACCCTGACCGTGGCTTACTCGTGTTATGATTAATATACGTTTAAGGTACTTGGATAAACTTGTGGTCATGGTCAGTTGCACATGCCAACTTTGTCAAGGCATTGCGCATAACAGGCACGTCAAGCCACCAGTGTTTTACCTTGTTCATACCAGCAAGGTCATGCATACTATATGTGCACTGTGATTGGGCACTCTGACCTTGGCTGACGCGTGTTACTATGCGTAGAAGTTAAATTCACTTGGTTAACTTTGTGATCATGGTCAGTGGCACATGCCAACTTTGTCAAGGCATTGAGCACAATAGCCACACCGAGCACCAGTATTCTACCTTGTTTATACCTGCAAGGTCATGCCTAGTACACGTGCACTGTAATTGAGCACTCTGACCGTGGCTGACTCGTGTTATGATGCATAGCCGTTTAAGGTACTTGGATAAATCTGTGGTCATGGTCAGTGTCACAGGCCCACTTTGTCAAGGCATTGCGCACAATAGCCATGCCAAGCCACCGGTTTTTTACCTTGTTCATATCAGCGAGGTCATCCATATTACATGTGCACTGTGATTGGGCACTCTGACCATGGCTGACTCGTGTTACGATTTGTAGAAGTGAAAGTCACTTGGATACGTTTGTGGTCATGGTCAATGGCACATGCCAACTTTGTCAAGGCATCACGCACAATAGCCACACCGAGCCACCAGTGTTCTACCTTGTTTACACGTGCACGTTTATGCCTAGCACACATGCACTGTGATTGGTCTTTCTGACTGTGGCTGGCTTATGTGATGATTCATAGAAGTTCAAGTCACTTGGTTATCTTTGTGGTCATGGTTAGTTGCACAAGCTAACGTTGTCAGGACATTGCACACAACAGCCAAACTGAGCCACCACTATTCTACCTTGTTTGTACCTGCAATATCGTGCATAGTACATGTGCACTGCGATTAGGCACTCTGACCGTGACTGACTCGTGTTACAATTCAAAGAAGTTAAAGTCACTTGGATACACTTGTGGTCAAGGTCAGTGGCACATGCCAACTTTGTCAAGGCATTGCACACAATAGCCACACCAAGCCACCAGTTTTTTTACCTTGTTTATACCTGCAAGGTCATGCGTAGTACATGTGCATTCTACTTGGCCACTCTTACTGTGGCTGACTCGTGTTATAGATCATATGAATTAAAGACACTTGGATACGTTTCTGGTCACGGTCAGTGGCACATGGCAACTTTGTCAAGACATTGTGCACAATAGCCACATTGAGCCACCAGTATTCTACCTTGTTTGCACCTGCAAGATCATGCCTAGTACATCTGCACTGTGACTGGACACTCTGACCGTGGCTGACTCGTGTTACGATCAATAGAAGTTAATGTCACTTGGATACATTTGTGGTCATGGTCAGTTGCACAGGCCATCTTTGTCAAGGCAGTGCACACAATAGCCAAACCAAGCCACCGGTTCTTTACCTTCTTTATACCTGCAAGGTCATGCATATCACACGTGCAGTGTGATTGGGCACTCTGACCATGGCTGACTCGTGTTACAATTCGTAGAAGTTAAAGTCACTTTGATAAATTTGTGGTCATGGTCATTGGCACATGCCAACGTTTTCAAGGCATTGCCCACAGTAGCCATGCCCAGCAACTAGGTTTTTACATTGGTTATACCTGCAAGGTCATGCACACTACACGTGCACTGTGATTGGGCACTCTGACCGTGGTTGACTCATGTTATGATTCATAGAAGTTAATGTCACTTGGATAAATTTGTGGTCATGGTCAGTGGCACATGCCAACGTTTTTAAGGCCTTGCCCACAATAGCCATGCCAAGCTACCCGGTTTGTACCCTGTTCATACCAGCAAGGTCATGCATAGTACATGTGCACTGTGATTGGGCACGCTGACCGTGGCTGACTCGTGTCATGATTCATAGACGTTTAAGGTAATTGGATACATTTGTGGTCATGGTCAGATGCACATGCCAACTTTGTCAATGCATTACACACAATAGCCACACCAAGCCACCGGGTTTTTACCTTGTTTATACCTGCAAGGTCATGCATATTACACGTGCACTATGATTGGGCACTATGACCGTTGCTGACTCGTGTGATTATTCATAGCTGGTTAATGTACTTGGATGATGTTGATGATGACGATGATGATGTGATGATTCATAGATTTAAAATGACTTGGTTCACTTTGTGGTCATGGTTAGTTCCACAGGCCAACTTTGTCAAGGCATTGCCCACAATATCTTCACCAAGCCACCGGGTTCTTACCTTGTTTACACTTGCAAGGTCATGCATATTAGATTTGCATTGTGATTGGGCACTATGACCGTGGCTGACTCGTGTTATGATGCGTAGAAGTCAAAGTCACTTGGTACACTTTGTGGTCATGGTCAGTGGCACATGCCAAATTATTCAAGGCATTACACACAATAGCTACACCAAGCCACCAAATTGTTACCTTGCTTATGCCTGCAAGGTCATGCATAGTACACGTGCACTGTGACTGGGGACTCTAACTGTGGCTGACTCATGTGATGATTCATAGAAGCTAAATTCACTTGGTAAACTTTGTGGGCATGGTTAGTGGCACATGCCAACTTTTTCAAGGCGTTGTGCACAATAGCCACACCGAGCCACCAATATTCTACCTTCTTTATACCTGCAAGGTCATGCATAGTACAGGTGCACTGTGATTGGGCACTCTGACCGTGGCTGACTTGTGTTACAATTTGTAGAAGTTCATCATACTTGGTTAAATTTGTGGTCATGGTCAGTTGCACATGCCAACTTTGTCAAGGCATTGAGCACAATAGTCACACCAAGACACCGGTTTTTTCACCTTTTTTATACCTGCAAGGTCATGCACAGAACATGTGCATTGTGATTGGGCACACTGACCGTGGCTGACTCGTGTTACGATGCGTAGAAGTTAAAGTTGTTGGAAATAATTCTCAATGTCACTGGGCATCCTCATGGTCGTTGTTGCTCAATGTCCCACACAGCCAAAACACTCAATTGTCCCCCCCTTCCAAAGAATTCCAGGGAACCTGGTTCAAGTCCACTCGGTGCATCCCAGCAACCGCGGGAGGCTCAACAGCCTGGTTCGGTAACGGCCAGATGAGCCTCGCTGTCCCCGCCACTGGCGATCGCACCCCTACCGGACGAGTCATCCGAACCGTCCAATAAAACTGGAGACCAACGGTGAATTCCGCCGCTCCCGCCAACACAACGAAACAACCACGGCCCGGTCCCCGCATACCGACACAACGGCACTGGCGACACTGGCGGGTCCCTCTCGGAGTGGCTCCACGAGCTCCAGGAACACCGAAGGCATCAGCAGCCGCCACAGCAGAAACACGGCTGCGGCTGTTGCTCTTGCACCGCCCATCGTAGCCAAGGACTCCTAACTAGGACTAGCATTAGGACTACTATAAACCTTCCTGTACTACTACGGCATGCATTAAGTTAACCCTTTGTGGTTCAATTAGTTCTCCGTGCCTTTCATGCCTCTATCGTTCATTGCCTCCGTCCATGCCCGCCCTTGTGGCTGGGGCGTCATCTTCGTCCATCTTCTCATCTACCCGCCTCCTGGTTGCGGCAACCTCAATCCGTCTGCCTGTGTGGTGAGCCCGAGTCCCACAACTCTGTGGCCTCACACTTGCTCCCGTTGCACTCCGCTCGTTCGTCTCCACTCACTCGCGGCCCACACTTGGTTGCTGTGGCTTGCCCCGCTGGCTTGCCCGCATCATACTACTGTGGTCTTCTGCTCAATCATCTACGGTCCGCCTTCACTGCGCTGCGGCCCTTGCCTCCCTCATCGTGCCCGCACCTTTGGTGCTGCACCCACGCCAGGTATTACCTATCAGCCATGCTTCCTGAACTCCACCTGTTACGTTAACTCCACCGTGCTAACCTGAGTGCTACTGTGGTACAGTCTAGGACATAGCCCGCGCTTCGGCGCTGCGGCTCGCTCCTACAGCTCGCCCGCGCCTCGGTACACACCAAAACTCCATCCTTTAACTCAGATGTCAACATGTGGCCCCTTGCAAAATACTGACATGGTATCAGAGCACAGCAAAGGATTCGGAGCAAACAATCCTCCTCCATCCGCTGCCTCCATCTCCTGACGCCTGAAGCTCCTCCCCGAAGCGCGCCGTGACCAATCTGCCAGCAGTCCGCTTTCCTCCAGCAGCAACATCGCTCTACGCCGAAGCAACAGCACTTCCTCGTAAACAAGCTGCCTTCTCCTGCATAGTGTGAGCACCTTCACTCATCCGAGTATGGGCGCGGCCCAGTGACAGTGTAATACTCCGACATCAGCAGCAACAGCAGCAGCAGCAGCAGAAACCATCAAACCTCCTTCTCTCGCTCGCCACAGACATTGCAGCTGCAACCAGTTGTGTCGTCACAAAATTCCGCCTTCAGCAAAAGACCAACAGCTACTACATCTGTCCTCAATCTGACCCGGACTCCTCCTATCGCCCAAAAAAACATTATACCGAGGCGCACATCTTCCAAACCGGCAACTTCGGTCAGCACAACAGGAGCAAAACTTCATCACCTGCAATCACCTCCAAACTCCACCTTGTCTTTGTCTTGGTGACCTTTCTGACAAACTCCGCGCCCCACCAAAAGCCCCAACGATTGCACCTCTGTCTCCAAAGCCAGTATGACCACACCTTTCCGCCTACCATATGGATGGCGTCCGCCAGACTGTCTTTCTCAAGTCAACAAGATTGTGCTACAAGGACTCCGGCACATTGTCTCCTGGGCTACTACACTGGTCACTCTCATCTGCGGGCTTCCTACCGAGCCACTACGCCTGCCTCATCCCTCATCCCAAACCACCTCATTCACCACATCGCAGCAGCAGTTTCTCCACTTTGTCGATCAAGGCATCACCGCCAGTTTCACCAGCCTTCACTTTGTACCCCTCTCTGGACAGGCCAGTAGTCCCCCTCCTCTCTGCTCGTGTGCGCAATGCTCCACCCTCTCCACATGGCACAAGAAATCTCAAATGACCTCAACTACCAACATTCGTCATGGCTTGACCACTTTCCTCGTCAACCTCCCGTTCTTTGGAAGCATTGCTACTCTTCTGCAATACCTCATCATCCTCCGTCTTTGGGTTTCCCAAGCCTTGAGCCTGTTCCTCTCCACTTTCCTTCTTCATGCACTGCATCTTGCTTCTCTCCTACCTGGTGTCTCCCATGTCATCACAAACACAATGCAAACCATCACTGGGCACTGCCTCAGCATACTTCCATCTCGCCTCGCACTCACTACTGTCTCCCAGTGGATCTCATGTGTTCCCACCTTTGTCAACTTCTCTGATCTGTCAAGAAATCACCTGCCTTTCATCATCCCATTGACCCTCTCACACATGACAGTCACCTCTCACGACCATGAGTTGCCTTCCAGTTATGAGCATCTCAGTTACACCCAACTGTCACCACATATCATCACATGCTCCTCCGTGCCCAGTTCTTGCTCCAACCTCCCATCTCCGCCTACAACCTGCATTTTGCCTGAACACCGCATGCACACCACCACATACAATTGTGTTGCCACTCCATCCCTGACTCCATCCCTACAATTGCCTTGGCATCCTTCTCTTCTCTTACCTGTCCTGCACACTTCCTCTCCCTTCGAGGATTCCCATCACAGCCAAACCTTGTTCAAAGCACTTATTGTCATGCATCTTCATTCCAGATCTCCAAATCTTTTGTCTTTTCCGTTTGTCTGGGCAGCATCTTTCCTTGCTCACCTTCCCTATCAGCCTCCAATGGACTGTTTCTTACTGCCTCAACGCCTGCGAGATGATTCGCCTCATGATTCATGCTTACTCCCATTTCATAGTCTTCCACTTTCACAAGTCCTGCCATTCTCTTCTGCCTCATCTCCCCTGTTCCGTGCACTCCAGCATCGTCACATCTTCACACCAACACCTTCAGTCCACGGCACTGTCAAATCTCTACCCATCACACAGTCATACTCTCCACCACTCCTTGGACTTCCATTTTGGTCACACTGCTTCACACCTCCTCATGTTGATGACATTGTGACATTGCGGGGGGCTGTTGGAAATAATTCTCAATGTCACTGGGCATCCTCATGGTTATTGTTGTTCAATGTCCCACACGGCCAAAATACTCAATTGTCCCCCCCTTCCGAAGAATTCCAATGAGCCTGGTTCAAGTCCACTCGGTGCATCCCAGCAACCGCGGGAGGCTCAACGGCCTGGTTCGGTAACGGCCAGATGAGCTTCGCTGTCCCCGCCACTGGCAATCGCACCCCTACTGGACGAGTCATCCGAACCATCCAATATAACTGGAGACCAACCGTGAGTTCCGCCGCTCCCGCCAACACAACGAAACAACCGCGGCCCGGTCCCCGCATACCGACACAACGGCACTGGCGACACTGGCGGGTCCCTCTCGGAGTGGCTCCACGAGCTCTAGGAACACCGAAGGCATCAGCAGCCGCCACAGCAGAAAAACGGTTGCGGCTGTTGCTCTCGCACCGCCCACCGTAGCCAAGGACTCCTAACTAGGACTAGCACTAGGACTACTATAAACCATCCTGTACTTGCATGCATTAACTTAATCCTTTGTGGTTCAATCAGTTCTCCGTGCCTTTCATGCCTCTATCGTTCATTGCCTTCGTCCATGCCCGCCCTTGTGGCTGCGGCGTCATCTTCGTCCATCTTCTCATCTGCCCGCCTCCTGGCTGCGGCAACCTCAATCCGTCTGCCTGTGTGGTGAGCCCGAGTCCCACAACTCTGTGGCCTCACACTTGCTCCCATTGCACTCCGCTCGTTCGTCTCCACTCACTCGCGGCCCACACTTGGTTGCTGTGGCTTACCCCGCTTGCTTGCCCGCATCATAGTACTGTGGTCTTCTGCTCAATCATCTACGGTCGGCCTTCACTACGCTGTGGCCCTTGCCTCCCTCATCGTGCCCGCACCTTCGGTGCTGCACCCAGGCCAGGTATTACCTATCAGCCATGCTTCCTGAACTCCATCTCTTACGTTAACTCCACCGTGCTAACCTGAGTGCTGCTGTGGCACAGTCTAGGGCATAGCCTGCGCTTCAGCGCTGCGGCTCGCTCCTACAGCTCGCCCGCGCCTCGGTACATACCAAAACTCCATCCTTTAACTCAGATGTCAACATGTGCCCCCCTGCAAAACACTGACATGGTATCAGAGCACAGCAAAGGATTATGAGCAAACAATCCTCCACCATCAGCTGCCTCCATCTCCTGACGCCTGAAGCTCCTCGCCGAAGCGCGCTGTGACCAATTTGCCAGCAGTCCTCTTTGCTGTAGCAGCAACATCGCTCTACGCCGAAGCAACAGCACTTCCTCGTAAACAAGCAGCCTTCTCCTTCATAGTGTGAGCACCTTCAGTGATCCGTGTATGGGCGCGGCCCAGTGACAGTGTAATACTCTGACATCTGCAGCAACAGCAGCAGCACAAACCATCCATCCTCCTTCTCTTGCTTGCCACAGACATTGCAGCTGCAACCAGTTCTGTCGTCACAAAACTCCGACTTCAGCAAAAGACCAACAGCTACTATATCTGTCCTCAATGTGACCCGGACTCCTCCTATCACCCAAAAAAACGTTCTACCGAGGTGCACATCTTCCAAACCGGCAGCTTCGGTCAGCACAACAGCAGCATAACTTCATCACCTACAATCACCTCCAAACTCCACCTTGTCTTTGTCTTGGTGACCTTTCTGACAAACTCCGCGTCCGACCAAAAGCCCCAACGATTGCACCTCTGTCTCCAAAGCCAGTATGACCACACATTTCCGCCTACCATATGGATGGCGTCCGCCAGACTGTCTTTCTCAAGTCAACAAGATTGTGCTACAAGGACTCCGGCACATTGTCTCCTGGGCTACTACACTGGTCACTCTCATCTGCGGGCTTCCTACTGAGCCACTGCGCCTGCCTCATCCCTCATCCCAGACCACCTCATTCACCACATCGCAGCAGCAGTTTCTCCACTTTGTTGATCAAGGCATCACCGCCAGTTTCACCAGCCTTCACTTTGTACCCCTCTCTGGACAGGCCAGTAGTCCCACTCCTCTCTGCTCGTGTGCGCGATGCTCCACCCTCTCCACATGGCACGAGAAATCTCAAATGACCTCAACTACCATCATTCATCATGGCCTGACCACTTTCCTCGTCAACCTCCCGTTCTTTGGAAGCATTGCTACTCTTCTGCAATACCTCATCATCCTTCGTCTTTGGGTTTCCCAAGCCTTGAGCCTGTTCCTCTCCACTTTCCTTCTTCATGCACTGCATCTTGCTTTTCTCCTACCTGGTGTCTCCTATGTCATCACAAACATAATGCAAACCATGACTGGGCACTGCCTCAGCACACTTCCATCTCGCCTCGCACTCACTACTGTCTCCCAGTGGATCTCATGTGTTCCCACCTTTGTCAACTTCTCTGATCTGTCAAGAAATCACCTGCCTTTCATCATCCCACCATCCTTCTCACACATGACAGTCACCTCTCACGACCATGAGTTGCCTTCCAGTTCTGAGCATATCAGTTACACCCAACTGTCACCACATATCATCACATGCTCCTCCGTGCCCAGTTCTTGCACCAACCTCCCATCTCCGCCTCCAACCTGCATTTTGCCTCAACACCGCATGCACACCACCACGTACAATTGTGTTGCCACTCCATCCCTGACTCCATCCCTGCAATTGCCTTGGCATCCTTCTCTTCTCTTACCTGTCCTGAACACTTCCTCTCCCTTCGAGGATTCCCATCACAGCCACACCTTGTTCAAAGCACTTATTGTCATGCATCTTCATTCCAGATCTCCAAATCTTTTGTCTTTTCCGTTTGTTTGGGCAGCATCTTTCCTTGCTCACCTTCCCTATCAGCATCCAATGGACTGTTTCTTACTGCCTCAACGCCTGCGAGATGATTCACCTCATGATTCATGCTTACTCCCATTTCACAGTCTTCCACTTTCACAAGTCCTGCCATTCTCTTCTGCCTCATGTCCTCTGTTCCGTGCACTCCAGCATCGTCACATCCTCACACCAACACCTTCAGTCCACGGCACTGTCAAATCTCTACCCATCACACAGTCATACTCTCCACCACAACTTGGACTTCCATTTAAGTCACACTGTTTCACACCCCCTCATGTTGATGACATTGTGACATTGCGGGGGGCTATTGGAAATAATTCTCAATGTCACTGGGCATCCTCATGGTTGTTGTTGTTCAATGTCCTACACGGCCAAAATACTCAATTGTCCCCCCCCCCTTCCGAAGAATTCCAGGGAGCCTGGTTCAAGTCAACTCGGTGCATCCCAGCATCCGCAGGAAGCTCAACGGCCTGGTTCGGTAACGGCCAGATGAGCTTCGCTGTCCCCGCCACTGGCGATTGCACCCCTACCGGACGAGTCATCCGAGCCGTCCAATATAACTGGAGACCAACGGTGAATTCCGCCGCTCCCGCCAACACAACGAAACAACCGCGGCCCGGTCCCCGCATACCGACACAACGGCACTGGCGACAATGGCGGGTCCCTCTTGGAGTGGCTCCACGAGCTCTAGGAACACCGAAGGCATCAGCAGCCGCCACAGCAGAAACACGGCTGCGGCTGTTGCTCTCGCACCGCCCACCGTAACCAAGGACTCCTAACTAGGACTAGCACTAGGACTACTATAAACCATCCCGTACTTGCATGCATTAACTTAATCCTTTGTGGTTCAATCAGTTCTCCGTGCCTTTCATGCCTCTATTGTTCATTACCTCCGTCCATGCCCGCCCTTGTGGCTGTGGAGCATCTTCATCCATATTCTCATCTACCCGCCTCCTGGCTGCGGCAACCTCAATCCGTCTGCCTGTGTGGTAAGCCCGAGTCCCACAACTCTGTGGCCTCACACTTGCTCCCGTTGCACTCCGCTCGTTCGTCTCCACTCACTCGCGGCCCACATTTGGTTACTGTGGCTTGCCCCGCTGGCTTGCCCGCATCATAGTGCTGTGGTCTTCTGCTCAATCATCTACGGCCCGCCTTCACTGCGCCGCGGCCCTTACCTCCCTCATCGTGCCCGCACCTTCGGTGCTGCACCCACGCCAAGTATTACATATCAGCCATGCTTCTTGAACTCCATCTGTTACGTTAACTCCACCGTGCTAACCTGAGTGCTGCTGTGGCACAGTCTAGGGCATAGCCCGCGCTTCGGCGCGGCGGCTCGCTCCTACAGCTCGCCCGCGCCTCAGTCCATACCAAAACTCCATCCTTTAACTCAGATGTCAACATGTGGCTCCCTGCAAAATACTGACAAAAGTCACTTGGTACACTTCGTGATCATGGTCAGTGGCACATGCCAACTGTGTTAAGGTATTGCGCACAATAGCTGTGCCAAGCCACAGGGTTTTTACCTTGATTATACCTGCAAGATCATGCATATTAGATGTGCGCTGTGATTGGACACCTTGACCGTGGCTGACTCGTGTACCGATTTGTAGAAGTTAAAGTCACTTGGAAGCATTTGTGGTCATGGTCCATGGCACATGCCAACTGTGTTAAGGTATTGCGCACAATAGCTGTGCCAAGCCACAGGGTTTTTACCTTGATTATACCTGCAAGATCATGCATATTAGATGTGCGCTGTGATTGGACACCTTGACCGTGGCTGACTCGTGTACCGATTTGTAGAAGTTAAAGTCACTTGGAAGCATTTGTGGTCATGGTCCATGGCACATGCCAACTGTGTTAAGGTATTGCGCACAATAGCTGTGCCAAGCCACAGGGTTTTTACCTTGATTATACCTGCAAGATCATGCATATTAGATGTGCGCTGTGATTGGACACCTTGACCGTGGCTGACTCGTGTACCGATTTGTAGAAGTTAAAGTCACTTGGAAGCATTTGTGGTCATGGTCCATGGCACATGCCAACTGTGTTAAGGTATTGCGCACAATAGCCACACCGAGCCACCAGTATTCTACCTTGTTGGTAAAAACAAGGTAAAAAACAGGGTGGCTTGGTGTGGCTATTGTGCGCAATGCCTTGACTCAGTTGGCATGTGCAACTGACCATGACCACAAAGTTTACCATGTGACTTTAACTTCTACGAATCGTAAAACGAGTCAGCCACGGTTAGAGTGCCCAATCACAGCCCACATCTAATATGCATGACATTGCAAGTATAAACAGGGTAAAAAACTGGTGGCTTGGCACGGCTATTGTGCGCAATACCTTAACAAAGTTGGCATGTGCCACTGACAATGACCACAAAGTTTACCAAGTACCTTAAACAGCTATGAATCATAACACGAGTCAGCCACGGTCTGAGTGTCCAATCACAGTGCAGATGTACTGGACATGACCTTACACGTATGAATAAGGTAGAATACTGGTGGCTCGCTATGGCTATTGTGCACAATACCTTGACAAAGTTGGCATGTGCCACTGACCATGACCACAAATGTATCCAAGTGACTTTTACTTCCATGAATCATAACACGAGTCAGCCACGGCAAGAGTGTCCAATCACAGTTCAGATATACTGGGCATGACCTTGCAGGTATAAGCAAGGTAGAATACTGGTGGCTTGGCATAGCTATTGTGCGCAATGCCTTGACAAATTTGGCATGTGCCACTGACCATGACCACAAAGTTTACCAAGTACCTTAAACAGCTATGAATCATAACACGAGTCAGCCACGGTCAAGGTGTCCAATCACAGCGCACATCTACTAGGCATGATCTTGCAGGTACAGACAAGGTAGAATACTGGTGGCTCGGTATGGCTATAGTGCGCAATGCCTTGACAAAGGTGGCGTGTGCCACTGACCATGACCACAACGCTTGCCAAGTACCTGAAACGGCTATGAATCAAAACACGAGTCGTCCATGGTGAGAGTGTCCAATCATAGTGCAGATATACTAGGCATGATCTTACAGGTCCAAACAAGGTATTATACTGGTGTCTCGGTGTGGCTATTGTGCGCAGTGCCTTCACAATGTTGCCACGTGCCACTGACCATGACCACAAAGTTTACCAAGTACCTTAAACAGCTATGAATCATAACACGAGTCAGCCACGGTCTGAGTGTCCAATCACAGTGCAGATATACTAGGCATGATCTTACAGGTCCAAACAAGGTATTATACTGGTGTCTCGGTGTGGCTATTGTGCGCAGTGCCTTCACAATGTTGCCACGTGCCACTGACCATGACCACAAAGTTTACCAAGTGACTTAAAACGGCTATGAATCATAACACGAGTCAGCCACAGTCAGAGTGTCCAATCACAGTGCACATATACTGGGCACGACCTTACACGTATAAACAAGGTAGAATACTGGTGGCTCGGTATGGCTATAGTGCGCAATGCCTTGACAAAGGTGGCATGTGCCACTGACCATGACCACAAATGTATCCGAGTGAACTTTACTTCCATTGATCATAACACGAGTCAGCCACGGTCAGAGTCATTGGACACTCTGTCCGTGGCTGACTCGTGTACCGATTTGTAGAAGTCAAAGTCACTTGGTAAACGTTTTGGTCATGGTCAGTGGCACATGCCAACTTTGTCAAGGCATTGCGTACAATAGCCACCCCAAGCCACCAGTATTCTACCTTGTTTGCACCTCAAAGATCTTGCCTAGTACATCTGCACTGTAATTGGACACTCTGACCATGGCTGACTTGTGTTATGATCAATAGAAGTAAAAGTCACTTGGATACATTTGTGGTCATGGTCAGTGGCAGGTGGCAACATTGTGAAGGCACTGCGCACAATAGCCACACCGAGACACCAGTTTTTTACCTTGTTTGTACCTGCAAGATCATGCCTAGTACATCTACACTATGATTGGACACTCTGACCGTGGCTGAAACATATTATGATCAATATAAGTTAAAGTCACTTGGATGCATTTGTGGTCATGGTCAGTGGCACATGCCAACTTTGTCAAAGCATTGTGCACAATAGCCACCACACCGAGCCACCAGTATTCTACCTTGTTTACACTTGTAAGATCATGCCTAGTGCATCTGCACTGTGATTGGACACTCTGACAGTGGCTGACTCATGTTATGATCAGTAGAAGTAAAAGTCACTTGGATACATTTGTGGTCATGGTCGGTGGCACATGCCAAGTTTGTCAAGGCATTGCGCACAATAGCCACACCGAGACACCAGTATAATACCTTGTTTGGACCTGTAAGATCATGCCTAGTATATCTGCACTGTGATTGGACACTCTGACCGTGGCTGACTCGTGTTATGGTCAATAGAAGTAAAAGTCACTTGGATACATTTGTGGTCATGGTCAGTGGCACGTGCCAACATTGTCAAGGCATTGCGCACAATAGCCACACCGAGAAACAAGTATTCTACCTTGTTTGTACCTGCAGGATCATGCCTAGTACATCTGCACTGTGATTGGACACTCTGACCGTGGCTGACTCGTATTATGATCAATAGAAGTAAAAGTCACTTGGATACATTTGTGGTCATGGTCAGTGGCACGTGCCAACATTGTCAAGGCATTGCGCACAATAGCCACACCAAGCCACCAGTATTCTACATTATTTGCACCGGCAAGATCATGTCTAGTACATCTGCACCGTGATTGGACACTCTGATCGTTGCTGACTCGTGTCATGAATCATAGCTGTTTAAGAAACTTGGTAAACTTTCTGGTCATGGTCAGTGGCACATGCCAACTTTGTCAAGGCATTTCACACAATAGCCACACTGAGCCACCAGTATTCTACCTTGTTTGAAAGTGCAAGATCATGCCGAGAACATGGGCATTGTGATTCGGTACTCCGACCGTAGCTGACTCGTGTTACAATTCATAGAAGTTAAAGTCACTTGGTAAACTTTGTGGTCATGGTCAGTGGCACATGCCAACTTCATGAGGGCATTGCGCACAATAGCCGTGCCAAGCCACCTGTTTGTTACCTTGTTTATACCTGGAAGGTCATGCCTAGTACATCTGAAATGTGATTGGGCACTCTGACCCTGGCTGACTCGTGTTACAATTCATAGACATTAAAGGTACTTGGTAAACGTTGTGGTCATGGTCAGTGGCACATGCCAACTTCATGAGGGCATTGCGCACAATAGCCGTGCCAAGCCACCGGTTTGTTACCTTGTTTATACCTGGAAGGTCATGCCTAGTACATCTGAAATGTGATTGGGCACTCTGACCCTGGCTGACTCGTGTTACAATTCATAGACATTAAAGGTACTTGGTAAACGTTGTGGTCATGGTCAGTGGCACATGCCAACTTTGTCAAGGCATTGCGCACAATAGCCACACCTAGCCACCAGTATTCTACCTTGTTTGAACCTGCAAGATCATGCCTAGTACATCTGCACTGTGATTGGACACTGTGACTGTGGCTGACTCGTGGTATGATGAATAGAAGTAAAAGTCACTTGGATGTATTTGTGGTCATGGTCAGTGGCACATGCCAACTTTGTCAAGGCATTGTGCACAATAGCCACAGTAAGTCACCAGTATTCTACCTTGTTTTTACCTGCAAGGTCATGCCCAGTATATCTGAACTATGACTGGACACTCTAGCCGTGGCTGTCTTGTGTTATGATTCATAGCCGTTTAAGGTACTCGGTAAACTTTGTGGTCATGGTCAGTGGCACATGCCAACTTTGTCAAGGCGTTGTGCACAATAGCCACACCGGCAACCAGTATTGTACCTTGTTTACACCTTTAAGATCATGCCTAGTACATCTGCACTGTGATTGGACACTCTGACCGTGGCTGACTCGTATTATGATCAATGGAAGTATAAGTCACTTGGATACATTTGTGGTCATGGTCAGTGGCACATGCCAAATTTGTGAAGGCATTGTGCACAATAGCTACACCGAGCCACCAGTATTCTACCTGGTTTGCACCTGCAAGATCATGCCTAGTACATCTACAATGTGATTGGACACTCTGACCGTGGCTGACTCGTGTTATGATTCATAGCCATTTAAGGTACTTGATAAACTTTGTGGTCATGGTCAGTGGCACAAGCCAACTTTATAAAGGCATTGCACGCAATAGCCACAC
>SZWC01002899.1:7791-28333 GCA_023375785.1 Penium margaritaceum
AGTTTGTCAAAAATCCGGCCCAAAACCACTATTTGGGTCGTAACTCTGTTCACAAGTATCCAAACACAACATTGTCCAAACCTAGAGATGCAGAATCTCGAGCTCGACGCTTCGACTGGTCACACGCACAAGTTCAGCATCGATTCGTGGACGGACAATGTAAAACATGGAAAATCGGGCTCAAGAGCTTGTCCACCGAGAAAACTCTAGCGTTTGTAGAAAAACCGCAAAGCACCTAGGATGTCGTGATAGCTGTCTGGCAGCTGCTAGTGGATGGAGCCACCACTCGTTCGTGCTACGGCGCCAGCAGCGTCCTCATCAGGGCTCATGTCACCGTGCTCTCCAGTAGTATTGCTCCACACCACCAGTGCTGGGTATACGGGTATTTATCACAGTCGTCACTCGTGACGGGTGGAAGCCACACAAACCGACACCCCCTGGCTGACACAACCGTCACAACGACGAGTGAGGGACTACACTTACTATCTGTCGTAAACACCAACCACAATACAAGATCTCCTCGTGACAGTGGTGTAACTCACCAAGTGCCCGGGTCTCGACCGTGCAAGACATACACACCCATGTGCCAAACATCACAGAAGAGGTAGAAGGCAACATGGTCTCCTCATAACCCTGGAACATGTCTCTCGGGTCCAGGTCTCGACCACACCTATTCGCATGCATCGAGCATACGTAACACATAAAGGTTATGGGTCTCCACGTCACACCGGTACAAGTCACCAGGTGAGCGTGTCTCGACCAGCGTAACATCGACCTCATCAGGGTGTCAGGCCAAAGCCCACACACCAACACTTCCCGTGGGCTGCAGAAGCTCACAGCAAGAGCAAAGCTGATGGTTGCTCCTAACACAATCCCTGAGGAGGGAGCACGACTCCCCCATGGCCACATATCCCTACACAACAATAGCAAGAGTGACGACGATGCTCGTGGGATGTGCTCGCACACAGTCTCACCTCGTAGCGCCGTCGTCGCTCTCGTCGTCGTCACTGTCGTAGTCGTCACTGCTGTCGTCACCTGTTGATGTGACTGGTGTGGCACTGAGGACCTCCTCCACAATAATCACTTGTTGTATGGCCTCCAACTGTTGAGTTGCACATTGCCTCCCTGTCTCCGCAGCGTCGAGGCGCATGTGGATCGCGACAAGCTCTGACGCAACATCCGACCGACTGGCTGCATCTGCGGCATGTAGGCGGTCAGACGCGGAACAAACCTGACGGTGGACCTCGATCATGTGCGTGTCGGCACGAGCCACATCCTCTTGCAGCCTCGCGATCTCATCCTCTAGGAAGGAGTGGAGCTGCGCCTGCTCGTCACAGAAGTCGATGTCGTCCACGTCAGTCGTCGACTCAAGTGCCGCCAGGCCACGAGTTGCTGGCAGGGTGTGGGCGCAAGACAATGAGTCGCGACGTAAATCATTTGGGGCTATAGGAGCAGCTGCTGCAAAGGCACCTGCTGCTTGTGACACATCTGTCGCTTGGTCGTCAGCTGCTGGCCACACATCGGCATGTGTAGATGTATCTGCATCCGCGGCGTCGAGGCGGCCATCGAAGGTGCGGTCAGTGTCGTGGTGCTCCTCGCGGCCCCTAGTGCGCAGCCCATCATCCACCTACTACTAGAGGTCCGCCTGTACCAGACGTGCATCCCGTAGAGACCACTCAGTTGCCTCGAGACGCCAGTATACGTCCACACACTCCTCAATAGCACGTCGTGCTCGATCATCCACGATGCAACAACAGTTGCTAGCCTCCCGGAGCTCAACCATGAGACTCCGCACGTGCACCTTCGCTCCAATCACGGCTGCCTCCTCGGCGTCTATCGCGGAGCTCAGGTGCTCGACACAGGTGCTCGTTGTCGCCGTGTCGTCGACTGGAACCGCCATGGTGTCAACGACACTGGTAAAAGAAGCTATGATCCGGAGGTCCGCAACTCGCTCTGCGTCCTCCACCGTGGCTGCTGCAAGCTCATCAGGTGCCGCCGACGTATCGCACACACGGACGTCTGGCGTCGTATAGGGGTCCTCTTGTGCTCGTGCTTTAGTTGCTCCACATGCGGCAGCACACTCGGCTTCTACCTCTGTCACCGACTCTGTGTTTGACCGATCCCTCATGTACTACTCGTCGTCCTCACAAGGTGCGTCTGCCCCCTCCTAGCAGTCAGCCACATGCTCCCGCCGTTCAGCACTATCCTGTGGTCGTCGGCGAGCACTCCACCACCCCACCGGCCGACGAAATGGCAAAAACCAGGAGGGAGTGGCGCACCAACCCCGCGACCGAGGACGAGGGAGACGGCTCTTCTGCAACTCTTGCCACCGCCATAGCATCTCCTATCGTCACGGCCATTGTCAAGGTATCAACGGCCTCTGCTGCCTCTCCCACTCCCTCCGCCACAACGGCTACAATCTCCAACTCCTCTGAAGCTGACTCAGCGTCAGACCACTCCTCCTTGGACAAACAGTCCTCCACCGTAGCGAGAGCGTCTGTCCCCTCCAAATGATGCACCAACTCAATGTGTCGTAAGCCGCCGTCTGCTGCCTC
Source organism: Penium margaritaceum (assembly GCA_023375785.1). Taxonomy (NCBI): domain Eukaryota; kingdom Viridiplantae; phylum Streptophyta; class Zygnematophyceae; order Desmidiales; family Peniaceae; genus Penium; species Penium margaritaceum. The sequence goes on from SZWC01002899.1 coordinate 10,347, forward strand.
AGCCCTCGACTCCAAGGTAGTCGTCGACGGACACTCCATTCCCCCCACGACCGACACACCGGTAACATACCAATCCCACAATCGAGGATGATGGAAGCAGCTCCTTGGCAACGTTCGGCACTGCTGATGCTGCTGCTGTCGGCAGTGCTACTGCTGGCTGGACACGTCTAGCCTGTCGAGCCATCCGCTCTCTCGCTCGACAAGTGCGTGCACAAGGGGTGCCGACAGAAGGGATGGCTAAGATAGCGACGGGGTCGAAGATCGGAATTACATTGACCGACTCCAGGTTAAAGCGCAGGGCATCGGATGTGGAGCTCGGGTCAGGTGGCAAGGGACCATCAGGTGACAAAAGTGTCTGAGGTGCGGATGGTGAGGAGGGAGACGGGGATGTCTACGGCGGCATGATGGCAGCGGCCCGCTCGGAGACTACATGGTCCGTGAGCTTCTGCACCATGCCCTTTAGACCCTAGAGCTCGGCGCACAACACCCCCATAGCTCCACTGAGGGGTGTCATGGTATTGGCTGAGAACGTCTCTAAGTCGGATGGTGAAGACGAAAGGCGGGGTCGTATCCAAGGCGGTCGCCATCCGGCAGGGCGCTAGCGACATTAGCGCCAACCATGGTGCCGATTGCCAGAGTAGTAACAGGCAAAGCCAGTAGATGCCTGAGGCGTGTGCCACGACACAACTACCATTGTGGACTCAGCGCCTGCCACGCACGTAGTGCCAGCGCCGACCACGGCACCGGCTGCGCTCCCTGCCACGCCAATGTGTTCATCTCCAGAGCTTGGCGTGGGTGAATGCACAGGGCACTAGCTTCCGCTGGCACAAGGCCACACAAGGAACTGAGCGATCAAAGCACAATCTCTCAAACGTGTTGCGATGCCGTCATGAGGACGGCCACCACCATGCTAGTTATGCGTTGTTGTGCGACTCCTAAGTGATTGTTATGTTGCTATAGCGCGGCAAACGCAATGTGCAACCTCAAGTTGCCTTCGGTATTGCTGCTGCTGTCACTGCTACCTATGGCTGCCGTCAACACCGACAGCGGTGGTCCTCACAACACTTGCTGCAGTTGCTAGCACTACTCGTGTCTCTGCTGCTCCAACTGCTCCTTTCACCGTCGTCAGCCGACAGCTGTGGCCTCAAGCCACCTTTGCTACAGTTGTGATTCTCACTATTGCTCTTGCACTCTCCCTTTCCCCCCTTTTTATGGTGCCACCTCCTCTGGTGTCCTTTTTGGGGTTGTTCTTGCATGCCCCACTCAAGGACCTCCCCATGTCCTCTCCCCCTCCCTAATTTTTTTGTTCACCGTCGTTCGACACGAGGTGGGTACCCCTTCTCAGGGTCTTTCTCAAATGTCCCACTTGAGGACCCGATTGTCTCTTCCCTTTCTTTTTCTCTGTCTCGCTCGACTCCTCAAGCAATCTCGCTAAGCAAGCTTGCTCGAGGAGCTCGCCGACCGGCAAGGTACTTGAAGCCCCCACTCCACTCTCAGGGGCTAGCCGTCGCAGCAAGAAGTTGCACTGCAGCTTCTTGTTGCTACAATGGCAACACGACCATCTGCAGCTGCTCACGCGGTTGCTGCCCCTTCTCTTATGCATGCTGCTACTACCACTCCTACAGAGCACGCAGCAAAGCACCGCTGTAGCTACTGTTTTGGCTGCTGCTTGCCGCCGCTACAGCTGCAGCAACTCGCAAACGCCACTGTTATTGCTGTTGCTTGCCACCGCTACTGCAGCTACTCGTCACCGCTGCTGCTGCAGCGGCTGCAGCCTGCCGTTGCTACTCTTACAGCTGCTCGTAGCCGCAACTCATGTAGCTGCTAGCTCACTGCCGCTACTGTAGCTGCCCGCCACCGGTACTTCTGCAGCCGCTACTGTTACTACTTTGCCTGCTTCAACTCCTGTGGCTGCTTCAGCAGCTCGAGTTCACTATAGCTGCTGTTGCAGCGGCACATGTTACTGCTATCATCTACTCCTGATACTGTGGCTGCGGCTATAGTGGCTGTTGTTACCATAGTAGTTGCTGCTATTGGTGCACCTGCTATTGCTACGCCAGCTACAGCTGTTGTTGCTTCTGCCGCAGCTATTGCAACTGCGGCTGCCAACACCGCACCTGCAGCGATGGCCAGCTATTGCTGCTGCTGCTAGTGCGGCTATTGCTGTCGTGGCTTCTCAACATTCTCTCACGATGGTTGTTTCTCTCCGTCGTTGCGGCTGCAGCTACTCTTGCTGCTATTGCTACACCGGCTGTTGTTACTTGCGGCTATCGCCACTGTCTCCGCTGCCTCCAGCGCTCTGTTGCAACGTAGTCGTGGTTGGTACTTCATTGATCTCCTGCTCCTGCTGCTATGGGTGGCAGCCGTTGTTGCCACTCACTGCTGTTGCTACTGCTGCTGCTGCCTCTCTGATGTATTGCACAGCAACCTGTGGCTCGTTTGCACTGATGCCTTTATAAACTTCCTAGAACCTTCCTAACCGCTTGCTAGTTAACTAAGCGTCAACGCTGAGTCAGTGGGTGATGACAGTCACAGGTCCACAAAGTGCAAGGCTCTAGGTAGGGACACATGAGAAAATGTGTGGAAGCTTTCTAGCTACACAGTCGCTGACTAGGCGTTAGTGCCTGGTTAGAGGGTGACGACAGTCACAAGTCGTACACACAACGACAAGAGTCTAGCTAGGAGACACAAGTCAAAGTGTCAGAATGCTTCATTAGCATTTGCAGATAGGTTTGATAAATGACAGGTCCACATCATTAATACCTACCATGGCGAACGGCGCGTGTCGCACGCGGTAATGCAAGGTCTGTCCTAAAACTAGCCCAAAAACTTTATTTAGCTGTAACTCTGTGTGCAAAAGTCAGAATGGTACACCGTCAAAACCTAAATGTGTAGGATCTCAAGTTGGACGCTAAGAACGATCAAATGCATTCATCTGGCATCAAATGGTGGACACACAATTCAAAACATGCAAATCAGGCCCAAGGCCAGTCCACCGATAAAATCCTACATGCTAGAGAAAAACTGCAGAAGACCTCAGACAACATCCAAGGCTATGGGGCGGTCTTCGGTGAGCTCCGAGCAGGTGTTCCATCACTAGACAGTACATCGGTACCACTTGGGTTCCCATCAAGGATCTGCACAAGCATGGACATGACCAAGTGGTCACAATAATCTGGACAAGTCAACAAGAATGTCACAAATCACAACACTCCCCCATGATCCGATTGTACGCATGTCCATATGCATGCAGTAATGAAACAAATACAACAACAAGACACACACACACACACCTCGCACTCAACCAATCTCAAGAAAGGGACGAAGACCAACAGAACGAATAGCCGCCAGAAGCTTTCGCGAGCCAATGCCTTCGTCAAGAAATCAGCATGCTACATGTCAATGCCGGCCCATATGATGGAGATCACGTGTCGCTCCACGAGATCACGCACAAAATGATGCTCAACCGAAATGTGCTTTGTGCAAGCATGAAAAACACAAGATTTTTCTGCAATGGCAAGATCACTCTGGTTGTCGCAGCGAAGCACAATGGCGGGCACTGACTGACCCAACTCAAGGAAAAAGCGCTACAGCCACACTACCTCATCAGCCCCTGCACCCAGAGCAACATACTCTACCTCGGACGAGCTACGTGCAATGCAGCCCTTCCTTCCGTTGTTCCAGGACACAGTGGTACAACGGAGTAGGAAAACATAGCCCGTGCGATTGCGTCTATGAGGACTCCAGGCCCAATCGCTGTCGGTGTAGCCATCAAGAACCACCAAATACTGCTGGCAAAAGCAGAGTCCGAGGTACACTGTGGAGACCACGTATCACACCAGCCGCACAGCCGCATGAGGGGCTCTACCACGTGGAGCGTGCAAAACCTGTTCAAGGAGGTTAATGGCAAAAGCGATGTCGGGGCGTGTGGTAGTGGCCAGGTACATGAGAGTTTCGATGAGACAGAGAGACAAGGTCTCATCCACTGCCTCACCCAACTGTGTGGGATTATTCACCTTTAGGGCATCCTGCCCATCACATGTGAGAGGTGTGGAGGCTGTGGCCACTGTGCCAATGAAGCGCTTTCACACAACACTTGCATATTGGGCCTCATGCAGCAGAAGTGTCCAACGTCTGCGGTCTTGCACGATCTCCATGCCAAGAAACACCATTACAGTACCAAGATCCTTCACCTGTAGGCAATTTTGATAACCGTCTTGGCCTCCTCCACAGCCTCCATGGAGGGAGATGTGATCAGAAGGTCGTCCACATAGACCAAGATGGTGGTGAAATGCTCAAGCGACCGTCGGATAAAGAGAGAGGGATCTGCCTCGCTTTGTACAGATCCCGCACGAGTCCGAGTGTCTATAATCTCTTGGTTCCAGTACCAAGGAGACAGCTTGAGTCCGTACAAGGACTTGCGCAAGCGCAAGACCTTGTCACCATCCTAAAATTCTAGTGGCTGGGCCACGTAAATCTCTTCATTGAGAGAGCCATGGAGGAACGCATTGTGCACATCCATCTGTTGCAGTTCCCCGTATGCTAAGGCCACACCAAACAGAGCGCGAGCTGAGGACATGCAGCCGACAAGGGCGAAGGTGTCGGTATAACCGATGCCCTCGATCAGAGAATACCCCTTGACGACCAAGCGAGCCTTTTGGCGTTCCAGTGATCCATCTAGCTTGTGAAAGACCCAATTGACTTGAGTAGCCTTCCTCTCAAGTGGAAGGCCGACTAGCTTGTAAACTCTGTGCTCTCGGATGGCACAAAGCTCATCCTTGGGGGCAACACGCCAGGCGTCTGCATCCTCTAATGAGAGAGCTTCCCTCAGTGTGCCCGGATAAGGCTCCATCGAGGGAGAGCTCGGAGTGGCTAGTGCACACACCTCACAGCTGGGCCTGAGGACCACAAGGTTAGATGCTAAATCATAGGCGATACAAAACTTGCGAGTGACAACATCATGTCTACAAGGCACGCTGGATATACTTTTGTGTGTCTGTGCAGACACTCAGGCCTAGGGCCTTTGTGCCGGGATCACCACTCGCAACGTTGCGAATGGAGCACCTAGGTGCAGGACCGGGCACTTGCTGGACTCCGTAGACCAATGGCCGAAGAAGACGAACAGGCTCACGCGAGTAACTTGGGCTCAAGGAGCTCACCTCAGGCGCAGAGACAGGCACAACCACATCTGGTGAGGACTGAGACAAAGGGACAGGTGATGCATTGTGAGGAGATGCTGGTGAAATGACGGGAGACACAGGATTGGGTGTAGCAGCAGGAGCAGATGTAGGATCACGCACACATGTAGGAGTACTGGTGGACATGGGTACAGAGTTATGGGTGCCTGTGGGGTGCGAGGGAACACAGGTAGAGACAGGTTGGGCTGGAGAGGTCTTTGAACCGACAGTTATGATCATTGAGTCATCAAGAGCCGGAGACCGAGAAGTGGAGGGGGCTCAAACAGACACATCAGCCGGACGAGAAGTGCTCGTAGGCCCAGACTCCCCCATCTATCTAGAAGTCTCACACGTAGGAACGTGCGTGATGGACATCAACATGATAGAGGTCAGGTCACGGTAGGTGAGAGAGTCAAAGAAGAGCACGTCGCGGGACTAAACGATGTGACGACGGTTGGGGTCCCAAAAACGCCAGGTCTTCGACAGCGGGGAGATGCCCACGAAAGCACACAAGCGACCCCCCGGGGAGACCTTGAACCCCTTCTGGTCCTCGGTGTACCACACAAAAGCCACGGATCCCAAGACACGAGTGAGATGATGATCGGCACGGTGGCCAAATCTCAGCTTTTACGCTTTAACGTGGTCCGGAAGGAGACCGTGCGGGAGGCGGTTCCAGACCCACGTCATGTAGGCAAATCATTCCAATGCAAAGGATTCCGGGAGACCACACTCAGACCAAATAGCATGAACCGCATCTTCCATGGTGCAATTTGAGCGCTCAGAGACACCGTTCCGATGAGGAGTAGCAGGAGTAGAAACTTGTTGAAAACCCCTGTGCTTGGGAAAGAAACTTTCTATCTCACCAAGAAACTGGACTTCGCGATCTAAGCAGAACGTATGCAGCGTGTGGCGGGACTGACGCTCAGCCATCATTAGCCAGAGGCCAGCTATGACAGTGACGTCACTAGTCTGGCGCAAGCTATAAACCTACCGCATCCGCGTGAATTCATCAATCAGGGTGAGGACGTATCAGCCACAATCAGACAAAGACTCAACAAGGAGAGGACCGAGAAGGAGGAATGGACCAACTCAAGGGGGCAAAGAGCTCGAGAACGGGAGTCAAGGTAGGTGCAGCGATGCATCTTAACTTGAGCACAAAACAGACAATCGGTCTTGGGCGGCTTCTTGAAAGAGGCCGCATCAAGAACGAGTGCGGGCTGCATCCAAATGAGCTTCGACAAAGTGTCGAAGCCAACATGACACAGGCCACAATGCAATAGTCACTGGTGCTCAGTAGAGAGAACACCAATGACAAGTACCGGCACGATGCACATCAACCATAACGGAGGCACGAAGAACAATGGTACGAGTATCAACAATCATCACAATCGCGGAGCATGCAGTGTGCTCCACAGAGATTCCCATCAGTGTGCAGTCACTTTAGAAAGCAAGCTGAGCTCAAGGTCAGGCACAAAAAGAGCATCACAAAGATACAGGGGGTCAGACTGATCATCAAAGCACACAACCCCAACACCCTGGACCGGCAATGACTAAACAGAGCCTGTGTGAACGGAGTGAACAGATACAACAGGACCTAGGAAAACAAAGTCACTACGACCATAGGTCATGTGGTGAGTGGCACCAGAATCGATGATCCAGTTGCCACGAGGATCACAACTGGAGGACGTCACTGTGCAACACGCAATGGAATACTCAACCTCAGATGGGTGCTGAGCAACAGGTGAGGAAGAATGACAAAGGGCACAAAGGTGAGATTCATGAATCCAACAGGTATTTTCAAGCCCATCATCATCACATGCTTGCTGTGCCCCCCCACACGAGTCATCACGAGCTACAAGAACAGACAAACAAACACTCTGTGAACCACCCCGATATGCCAACACACTCGCATCACCCTGAAAATGAAGCGCCACAAGGCGATAGAGCTCGGTGATGGTGCAGTCACATGGGTCATCGTCGCCACTGCTTACCGGTGAGGAAGCAAGAACTACTGCGGTCGTGGTCGCCGCGCGACCAAAGGCTATGTTGCTCGACGCAGACCACAGTTCGTGTGAAGCCTGAAGACCGCGAGTGATCCACGCCCAGTCAGGCGGCTCCTGGCACTCGTTGTAGCAATGACCGCCTCCACAATTGTAGCGGTGAACAGTACGTCCACTACTACCGCCCGGTGACTGTTGCTGCTTTGACGACTACTGGCCCAAACCGCGCCTCCTTTTCCCCTTCTTCCCTTGTGCCGGTGCTGCCATACCCTACGTATGAGTTGGGGTAATCGGGGTGGAAGGGGAAGAGGAGGATGTGCCAGAGGATGGAGCAGTGGACTGCAAGAGGGGCGTCGATGGCGATGCGATGACCGTTACAACAAGGGGACTCTCCTGATGGGGCACGGCTGCCTCACGGGCGGAAGTAACCTGGAGGAAAATGTGATGCGTCCAAGGAAGAAGTTGAAGGGAGGTGGAGAAGGGCTCAAGCACGATGTCACTGTACACCGAGAAGATGTCTGCGTGCTCAAGACAACCTCCAAGCATGAGAGTGCAGAGCGTCCACAACTATGTACCTCGTAAGGTCCCAACGCGCATGTAGATGTGCATGGCCCGCCGCCACTAATCAGCTGCGGGCTCGGCAAGTCCTTGACGAAGGGGGTGAAAGGTGCGAATGTGAGCCGTGTGTGTGGCGTGCGTCTCTATAGCAAGAAGGGACAATGCCAAGTCCCAGCCCCGACGTGGATCAGTTGCCGCGCTTGTGCTAGCGTCTCCAAGAAACGAGCGAAAGACCACAACGATCTCACGCAGCATCGCATAAAGGAGTCTGCGCATCCCCTTGGCTGCTGTCAGCACCTGTGCGTGATCTGTAAACTGGTATAGACTGTGATAGTAGGGCCACACCCCCTCTGAAGTGGCCCAGACCTGGAAAAGAATCTCCTAGCAGTCAAAGCCGTCCTTGTTGACATATCGTAGGGGCGGTGTCTTGAAGTCCTTGGGTTGCCGCTCCAAAGGGAGAGCAACCACGGGCTGAGAAGGATGAGGGATGGGGAAGACAATGGATTCAGGAAAGTCGTTGGAGTAGGGATCTGGTGAGGATCGGATCTCCGAGACAAGGGAGCCAAATGTGTGTGGGGGTCGAGAACTCGTCTGAAGCTGACGGAGCCGCTCCTGAAGCACGCGAATCTCACTCTCATAAGTGCCATCCTCCATACCTGGCATGTTAGGGTGCTCATCTTAAGGATCAAGAGGTGGCGGGTCGCGTCCTGTTCCTGTCATCGGTGCAAATGCTGATTGCTATGCAGAGGGAATGACACCACCGACTCCATCGGAGGTCTGCTTTGGGGCCGTAGTCTGACCACGAAGAAGCTCAGTGAGCGTACACATGGCGTTTGTCTGTTGCTACTACAGACGATGCATCTTATCCTACTAGCTCCGCAAGTCCTCAATAGCCTGCAAGCGTGGGCTCATGACCCGTAAAGAGGAGGAAGAGGGATCTAGTGGTCCTTTTCCCTTGTCATCGGCTAGAGCCATGTCAGCGCTCAGTATGGACCGGGATGTCAAACTGGGATTGTAGAACTGTTATCGTTTCTCAAAAAGTTGAAACGCTAGCAGTTTTTTGTTTTCCGACCCAAAAAGGGACCGGGGCGTCAAACGAGAGGTTTGCTGATGTCAGCAAGGACCTGATGATGTCAACACAGAAAATGCCGATTTTGGTACAGTTTTTTTCTTACAACCCTCGCGACTGCTGCCCCGCTGTGCAGGGGGAGCTGCTCCACAGCCGCAGAGCAAAAGCTACGCGGAAGCTCCCCAACAGCTTATGCTCATCTGCTGCTACGAGGGCGTTGGCGCCCGAAGCAGCAGCCGCGCAGCTGCTTGCGCAACTGTGGCAGTAGCTATGCACTACTACTGTGCAACGATGCTCCTGTGCATTGCTGCTCTTCAGTGCTGCTATTACTCTGTTGCATTACTGCTATAACTGTTAATGCTTGCTTCTGTTGCTACTACTGCTCAATGCTACTACTGTTGCGCACTGCAACATGTTGCTACTGCTAGTTGCTCACTACTTGCAGCTCGTCGCTCATTTCTTGCTGCTTGCTGTTACTGCTACTATCTATAGCTAGCCTAGACTAGCGAGTGGGAGAGGCATGAGCACGACACAATTCATGGTAGTGTGAGTAATGCGCCATGGCTTAGTGCGGAGAGGTTAGAGCAAAAACGGATCAAAAAGTGCCGAGTCACATGCCACGGAGCTATTACGAGGAGGAGGGAGCGAGAGACCAAGCAGCGAGCTCGATCTTGCTCGCCACCCTCAAAGCTTGTGGATTCGGCCCCACCTACCCATAGAAGAATTTTCTAGCATAGAATAGGTCACTGGCCAAGCAGATATCAGTCACCTGCACCAGTGGTGTGAGTGTGCAACGAGGCCAGAGGTCACAGTATGATCATGACATGAATCCAACACTCCCCCATGACCCACAGCCGATGCACAAGAGCGACACTCACAGGCACAACGCGAAGGTCACAAGACGTGACATAATACAAGACTGTAGACAAACATTGGCATGCCAAATCAACCAGGAGCATCATCAAGACACAGCAACCCAATAGCGTGCATTCCTGCCTTGAAGACATTTCTGCTGAGTGCCTTTGTGAGGAAGTCAACTCGTTGTTGTCGCGTGTCAACCCACACAATCTTCATATCACCTGCACCACACGCTCATGTACAAAATGATGTTGTTCATTGATGTGCTTGGTGTGAATGTGATGCATGCCATTGTGCTTAGCAATAGCTTTTGTGCTTTGCTTTTCACAGCACAAGGTGATACATCGAATGGGCACACCTTGCTACTGAAAAAACCAACACAACCAAATGCTTTCACAAGTGCCTGCACGAAGGGCGACATTTTTTCCCTCACTCAGTTGCGTGCGATGCAACCTTGTTTACCACTGTTCCAGGAGACAGCTGTGCCACTAACGAGAAAGACATAGCCAGTGCGGCTGTGTGCATTCATGTCATACGCCCAGTCATTGTCAGTGTAACCATCAACAACCACCGACGGTTGCGCCCCGTAATAGAGACCAGCTCATGCAGTGGAAAGCGCATGTCGGAGAACACGAAGTGCGGCCTCCATGTGACGCACCCATGGGCACTATGAGAAGTGCACAAGGAAATTCATAGCAAAAGCAACAACTACTCGTGTGGTAGTGGCAAGGTACATCAAGGACCCTATGACGCGCGGGTAGTCGGTCACATCCATTGGCTCCCCCAGCTTGGACACATCCATTGTTTTCAACAACCTCTGCCCAGCGGGTGTCATCGGCATGCATGCTTAGGGCACAGACTCAAGGAGCCAGGCAAAGCGCTCCCCCAGGCTCCTGATACATGCAGCCTGGTGGACGTGAAGGACACGGTGAGCACGATCACACTCAAGCTCCATGACGAGAAAAACTGGAGCTGGACCCAAGTCTTTCATCTTGTATGTTGACTGTAGTAGGGACTTCAAAGTTGACACTCCCCCTCCACTTGGTGACTCAACAAGCAAGTCATCCACATAGACGGGGATAGCAACAAACGCCGCAGAGTTGGGAGTGACAAAGACAGAAGGATCCACCGTGCTACGACGGTATCCACCCTTCTCCAGGGTAGAGGTGATCTCCTGGTTCCAACACCTTGGTGACTGCTTCACACCATGCAGAGCCTTGCACAGTCTCCACACCCTGTTTGTGCCGTCTGCGAATCCTCGAGGTTGCACCATGTAAATCTCCTCATCCACCTGACCATGCAGAAAGGCGTTGTTTACATCCATCTGCTCAAGCTCCCAATCATGGTGAGCGACAAGACTCAGAAGGGCGCGAGCACTGGTGTAGCATCCAACGGGGACAAACGTCTCGTCAAAGTCAATGCCAGGGACTTGAAAAAATCCCTTGGCGATGAGACGTGCCTTATACTTGTCAAGCTCGCCATTGGACTTGTACTTGCTCCTAAAGACCCATCGTGCATCGATGGCTTTGCGACCGGGCGGGAGATCGACCAGCTCGTAGACGGCGTGGTCATAAAGAGTTCAAAGTTCATCCCGCATGGCAGCCTCCCACTACTGGGATTCGGACGCAGTGCATGCCTCACGAACAGAAGTCGGGTCGGGTGACGAGGGTGCAGTAGCAGCAGCTATAGTGTGACACTCAGTGACGCTACTATGGATGGCGGCTTCGAGAGCGTGCTCATGCTCACACCTGAGCAGTGTCTGCCCAAGGGTAGAGCTAGGATGGACAACTGCTCTGGCTAGGCCCAAGACGTCCATGCCAATCGGTAGCCTCACAAGGTGCTCTGGGTGGGACTGGAAAGGACAGACGGATGGGGCTACGGCACTGGAGGAGTGAGAGGGGAGCGCTCGAAGACGCGCGCTATGAACAAAGGGCTCGATGGGAGTAGGACCAGGAGGGTCACCAGGCAAGGCAAAGCAGGGGTGGAATGACTAGGTGCCACAGGGGTAAGCGGATATGACGGAGCCATTGAGGAGTGTGCAAGAGAAACAAACTCAGACGGAACTGGGGAAGACACAACAGGAGATGTAGGAGCTCCTAGCGAGCTGGACGACACGAACTAAGAAGGGGAAGGAGGCAGAGGGCCAGACGACGAAGGCCGCTCCAAGGGTAGAGATTGCAAAGAAGGGACAGCAGTAGGGACTACAGGGACAGTGGGAACTGCAATCCCGACTTCCCCCAACAACCAGGAGAGCGGCAGCAAGGAGGCGGTAGACAAGTGACGAATGAGGTCACGGAGAAATATAGACTCAAAGAAAGGGCATTGCGGGACTCAATGATACGCTGGCGCTCCTGGTCCCAGAAGCGCCAGGCTTTGGATAGGGCAGACACGCTAAAGAAAGGACAGAGTTGTCCACGCGGGGAAGTTTTGCCGTCACGAAGGTCCTCTATGAGCTAGACGGACGCAATACAACCCCAGACACGAGCGAGCCGGAGGTCAGCAGGGATCCCGTACCACGGCTCAAAAGGCGTGACCGTGCAAAGAAGTGGCCTGTGTGGGACACGATTCCAAACCCAGGTCATGTAACTCATGGCCTCAAACACAAACAAAGGAGGAAGACCGGACTCAGACAGAAGGGTACGAACGTCGTCGGCAAGGGTCCGGTTCCAACGCTCAGAGACACCGTTCTGCTGGGGTATGTGGGGAGCCGAGGTCTCCAAGCACACCCCTTGAGAATCAAAGAAACGGGCGGTGGGACCAAGGAACTCAACGCCGTGGTCGTTGTGGAAAACACGCAGCGAGCGCTGACAAAGCCGTTCGGCCTGCCGGAGTCAAGACTCAATGACGACCAAGACGTCACTCTTCTACTGAAGAGCAAAGACCCAATGAAAGCGAGAGAAATCATCAGTGAGACACAAAGAATAACGCCCAACACCCCCAAGAAAGTCATGGGAAAGAGGACCCCTGACATGAGTGTGGACAAGATCAAGGGGGTGGGAGGACCGGGAGTCAGAGGATGCAAATGGGGAGCGATGCATTTTGCCTCGGGCTGAGTCTAGACAGTCTGAGGGACAAGGTGAGGGAAAGGTGGACGGTGATAGCCCGACAGCGGGTTGGAGATGGAGCATGCTGGTGACGGCATCAGTGTGCACATGGCCAAGGCGACGATGCAAGAGCTGGATGTCAACAGGAGAGAGGGATGGTGCAACGTGCACAAGAGATGAGCCAACAGAGTGGGAAGCGGGAGCAATCAGAGGCACACAATAGAGTTTGTCACACTTAACCTCCCGAAGAGCGATGCGACCAGAGGAACAAATGCAGACACTGCCAATACCCTGACTGGCTAAGAAATCCATACCCTGATCATCAAGGGAGGTTACCAACAACAAGTTGAGCTCCAGCGAAGGCACGTACAGCATGTCGGGCAGAAACAACACGCCACTAGGACCAACAAAGTAGACAACGACAATTCATATGACCGCGTAGCAACTGACCCGAACCAGTATGAACGATACAAAAAGAACCAGCAGGACCCAACAAGACAAAAGCGGAGCGAAGAGAGGTCATGTGGTGGGTGGCTCTTGAGTCTAGAACCCAGAAGCCAACGGAGACGCGAACACCGGGAAGGACGCCAGAGGTGGCAAAAGTGCCAACAGAGAGTGGAGCCGAGTCACAGACAGACGGACAACGAAGAAGGACAACAAAATGCTAGTGCTCAACCCATGGAACAGACGCGGATGGGAATCCGAGAACGTGACCTAGGGGGTCCCCACGAAGTGGGGTGGTGGCCAGCCCCACGGGTATGGGACGGGGGTTGGAGGTGTGGAGAGGCTAGTGGTGGAGTAGACCTGTGCTGAGGTGGAGATGGCGGGTCGAGAGGCGGAGCTGGAGCTGGAGCCAGTTGTGGAAGCAAACAAAGAGCCGCTGGTGCGTTCCGAGTGCATACGCATGGCGTAGGCGAGGTGCAAATTGTCAGGGGGAGCAAGGCACGTACGAGCATAATGCTCAGAGGAACCACAGTTCCAGCACACAACCTTGCCAGGGACACAGTATGTTGCAATATCTTTGCCCTTCCCCCTGCCCCTCCCTCGACCACGGCCACCCCCACGACCCTGGGAGGCAAGGGCGGTGGTCATAGAGGTCGAAGAAGAAGAGGATGTGGAAGAGGCGGCGGCAGCTGAAGAGGACGTAGAGGAGGAAGTGGTAGTGGCGGCAGCAACCCCGACAACTACAGTGCGGTGAATGCGTTTGTTCTAGAGGCTGGTCCACCAGGCGGCGATCCTCTCAGCAACGAAGTCCCAAAGAGCGCCAACGCCCGGCGGGGACTTAGGGGGAACGGGCTGAGAAGCAAGACGTTGCACCTCATCAGATCTGACATTGTGGAGAAGGTCTGAAAGCTCGGGGATCAACCCATTGACCATGGTGTGCACCGTCGCCAGCTGGCCAGGCGAGGCCTCGCCAAGCTCACGAAGGAGTTTGTGCCCGCGTGCACAGTAGGCATCAGCCAACTCGTCAGCACGCATTAAGAGTTTGTTGAACTGCACATTAAGGGCATTCTAGACTGCATAACCTGAGACTGTGGTACGGCGGCGAAGCATGGTGTAGGCACCGACAGGGTTAGCTAGACACTGCACGGCGGGAACTGCGTTGTAAGTGCCGGCAGCATCTCAGGCGCAGCAGCAATGAGGGCGCGGACAGCACGGGCAGACTCAGCAACGACAGGCATGAAAGGAGCAACAGCTGGGAAATAGTATTCCCATAGACGCTCCCCCTAATCCAGGCATTGAAGCGGATTTCACAGGAGGAGAATGCGAGCACAGCGGACGGAACGGGCAGTTGCAAGAAGAAATCATGCTGTCGCGCGGCAGGAGTGGGGTTGGCAGCAAAAGGCATGACAGCGGTGTTCCCGGCAGTGGTGCTAGAAGCAGCGGGTGTAAAGGAAGTAGCAGCACTGGTGCTAGCGCTTACAGTAGCGAGTGGCACTGACGCAGCAGGGAGGCGCTGAAGCATGATAGTCACAACCTCATGAGCAAAAGCGGCGCGGTTATCATTGGCAAGCTTGAGGTGGTCCTTAGCCTCTCGTTGAGCCTCGCGAGCGAGGTTCAGCTGGTGCCGCAGGTCAGCTGTGACTGACTCATTGTCACTTGGCATGGCGACGACAATGAGGTCCTGCCGGACAGATTTCGGCAATGTTTCCCCTGCTCCAGTGGGCGTGGGAAAACTGGACGTGTCCAAGGCACGAGGGATGTGTGCTGCAAGACAGTCCGACCCCTAACAGACAGGCAGCAAAGACCCTACGAGAGAAGCAAGCAAGCAAAGGGGGGCAGAGCAACAGCTAAGGACCCTCACAAGGTAGAAGGAGATGGGGGCGTGTTCAAGAAGGCAAGGAGTGGTGGAATAGCAACAGCGACTGCAATAGAGACAACAGAGACAGTGGACGCAACAGGAATCACCAGAGCAAGCGCTCCTGTGGTGAGGACTCCCCCAAGGGTGGTGAATGCTGCAACGATGGAGATGGCCGCTGTGACAACGCTGGTGACGGTTGATGGAGCAAATGAGACAGTTGTAACAGCACCTGAGGTGGAGGTACAAATGGAGGAAGCGGCCGCAGACACGGCAGACGCAGCCGAGGCAGTCGTGGAGGCAACAGCAGAGGCAGCTGCAGCAACATGAGTAATGATAGCAGCAGCTGGGGTAGCCACCGGACCAGTGACAACCGCAGCTTCAGTGTATGACTCAGCAGCACGTCCTGCCGAGGTCGAGGCGGAGGCGGGAGAAGCTCAGGCAGCGGCAGCAAGCGTGGCGGCGGTTGCTGCTCCAGCATCTATCACCGCAAATGCCGTGCGCATAACCCGGGTTGCCATGTCAACGATGTCGTGACCTAGGACAGAGGACAAGCGAGCAACGGTGGCGTCCACCCCAGCGCTAACGTGCAGTTGCTCGAACCCCCTCAGAGAATGGGAAAGAGGAGAGCTTACCAGAATGGAGGGCTGCACTGGATATGATGGAGAGGCAAAGGTTGTCTCGGCGGAAGCGGCATCACGGTGGATGTGGCGTTCCCGCGCCGAGCTTTCCCTGGAGTAGCCGCCAAGGGGAGCGGCGCCGACAGCCTCCCAGTGCGCCAGCACGACGACGGTCACCACCAAGACGGTGGTGTGGGGACTGCTACAAGGCCGCCGGACGTGCACCAAGAGAGGTAGCACTGCAGCTACCTGTCACATAGCTTGCTGTCGTCACGTCGCTTGTGCCGCAGCAAGTTTGCAGATGAGGAGGAGAACGTGGCGTGGACGGTGCTGCGGCTGCTGCTGTGGGTGGTGCTGCAGTGCCCCTCTGTTACGGTGCGCCCCTATGTTAAGAAATTCGGCCGTAGTGCGTCGAGAGATGCATGCAGGCGGGAGGGTCCCGCCTACTATGCCGGTCACTCAAGAGGGGTGGGCGGCACTGAGAGAGAGGGTGGCGGACGAGAGAATGCCGCCCCACCCCTTTTTTTCCTCTAGAAAAAAATCCGCAAAAGGCTTATCGTCGCCGAGAGGGGCGATGTCCTTCGCCCGCGGCCGACGAAGAGGAGGCGGACGTAGAGGGGAGAGAGAGGAGGAGGGGAGAGCAGGAGGAGGCTATCTTCCCTTAGGGCCACAAGCGGGCTGGATGCATGATGCCAAGAGAGGACACCGCACAAAAGGCTGAGGATCCACGGACGGCGGGTCAATCCATCTTTCGTCTTTCACGCACTCGCTCTGATACCAGTAGGTAGCCTAGACTAGCGAGTGGGCGAGGCAAGTGCACGACACAATGCATGGTAGTTTGAGCAATGCGCCATGGCTTAGTGTGGAGAGGTTATATCAAAAACAGATCGAAAAGTACCGAATCACAAGCCACATAGCTGTTACGAGGAGGAGGGAACGAGCGAGCGAGTAGCGAGCTCGATCTCGCTCGCCACCCTTGAAAATGGTGGATTCGACCCCACCTGCCCACATAAGAATTTCCTAGCATGAAGTAGGTCACCGGCCAAGTAGATATCGGGCTAGAGGGCGCACCCGATTATGCTCACGGTCCATCGTGCATGAATGCATGTGAGAAATGCATGTGAGGCTGGGAAGCTCTGATTGAGCCACGCCATGGCTCGTCTTCCAAGAATCTGGTCGCGACGAACCACAAGGCGAAGTCGTCTCTCTCTAGTCAGTCACCTGCACCAATGGTGTGAGTGTGCAACGAGGCCAGAGGTCACCGTATGATAATGGCATGAATCCAACACTGTCCGCTGCCGCCTACTATAGCTACCGCCTCCACCTGCTGCTGCTAGCGGCGATGCCATGAGCTGCTAGTGGCGATGCCGCCTGCTGTAGTTGCCGCCTACTACTGTTACTGCTGCTGCTCCTAGCGATTACTACTGCTGCACTCTCACGTGCTGAAGGTGCGTGACATCGCCAAAAGGCGGGTGACATCGACGTTAGTCGGGTAACGTCGACATGTCCCACTGAATCAGTTGTAGCGGTGACGCTCACTATTGCTGCTCTGCTGCGTCTCTGCTGCGCAGCTCGACGAGAACCGTCTCGTTGCTCTGATACCATGAGAAGATGCGTGGAAGCTTCCTAGCAACACATCCGTTGACTAGGCGTCAGTGCCTCGTCAAACGGTGACGACAATCACAAGCCGTACACACATCGGCAAGAGTCTGGCTAGGAAACACAAGTCAAACTGTCAAAATCCTTCTGGAGCATTTGCAAAGAGAGTTAAAAGATTACAGGTCCACAGCATAAATACTTGCCGCAGCGCACGGCGGGTGTCGCACGCAGCAGTGCAAGGTCTGTCCTAAAACGAGCCCAAAAACACTGTTTTGGCCATAACTCTGCGCAGACAATTTAGAAAGCTACGACGTCTGAACCAGAACGTGCAGGATCTCAAGTCGGACCCTATGACTCGTCACATGCATGTATCCGGCATCGAACGGTGGACACACAATACAAAACATGCAAATCGGGCCCACACCCAGTCCACAGGTGAAATCCTACAGGTTGCAGAAAAACTATAGAAGGTCCGTGACAGCATCGAGGACTCTCGGGCGGTCGTCGGTCAGCTCCATGCAGGTGGTCCATCACCAGACAACGCACCGGCGCCACCTGGGTCCGCATCAGGGATCTGCACAAGCATGGACACGGCCGAGTGGTCACAGTAAACTATATAGGTCGACAAGAACGTCGCAAATCACAACAGGAACGTATAGAGTGTCAAGAAGCTCAAATTGAACATGATTGCATAGAGAGAAATGAAAATTGACAAACACAGCATCAATGGCTTCCGCGCCGCACAGCGGGTGACGCACGCGAC
>SZWC01002899.1:52505-67643 GCA_023375785.1 Penium margaritaceum
GGGGGGGGGGGGGGGGGGGGAGGTCCCCACCTTGTGAGTCCATTCCGTAGCCTCAGCGGTTTGCAGGAGAAGCGCTATTGACACGGCCGCGACGGCGAGCAGCGGCATGGCGACGGACCAGGTCGCCATTCTGATGCAGGGAGAGGAGAGGAGAGCAGTCGTGGCACTCGAATGCCTCGAGAGACAGCTGGCCTGTAGGTTGGAGCAGGTTCGCGCCTTCTGGACCGCACGTTGGGTTGGTTCTGCGCACGAAACCTGGTGAAATCATTCGTTGTCACGACGCGTGAGACGGAAAGTGCCCCCTGAGAACGGATGGAGCAGGGGGAGGGGGGGGGGGAGGAACGGAGCGGCTGAAAGCGCAGATCGCCTGATGAGATCTGCGCCTGCAGTTGCACGTCAACTAGCAGGTGCCTTGCTTGCTGCCCGCCCCTGAGCCGGCAGGACCGGCAGGACCGGCAGGACTGAGCCGGCTGTTCGCCCTTCGATCGGATGAGGGAGCGGATGCAGAAACTGGCCCTGCTAGCATCAGAAGGGCAGCCCACTCGCCATCCCCCGCCCAACTTTGAATGGACAACTTGGAGACCTTGCCTCTGGCCTCCCGCTAAGCTTCACTGCGGGAGAAACGTCGGCGCACAGCGCCTAACCTTGCGACTGCCCTGGGGACACCTGAAGCTCCAAACCAACCAAGACAAACGCACAGCGTCGAAGGCGCTAGTTGCCGCTGCTGATGATGATGCTGCTGCTACCACTGCCTTGGCTCTCGAGACTCTCCAGCACTACCCACCGAAAAAAAAAAATCACGCAGACCGCCACTGTTCCCTATCCACCGTTTTCACGTAGCACCCGCATAACACTAATCCCGCCTTCCTAAGTTTGGATTCGACCACACGGCCATCGCGACTCAATGATGTGGCACAGTTGACCACTAATGATTGTGTGGTAAACGGCGCTTGCAACCATGTCATGATGAGAGTAGCTTTGTTGACTCTCTATGAATATAGATAAAATTTTCCTCCCTCATTACTCGAGCAGTCCATTTCATTTCACAAACTTGTTCTGACATCCTAAATTGGGTGTCAGGTGGGCATTGCATGAGTAGACATGGCCAAAAGTGAGGCCCCCAAGCAGTTTCGCTTTAAAACATGTTTTGTGTGGCCGTCTGACGAACCAAACGTCCATATGGCTCCTTGACCACTTCGTGTGGCCAAAAGGTGGCCATGTGGTCAAATCCAAACTACCCCTAAGCGATGTTCCTCGGAGGTCAGTCACGCCCAATCACTAATGGACTTAAAAATTATTCATGAACAACATTTTCTTCGCTCGACGTTGTAGATGCGATCCATCGTACGTCCAGTGTTTCGTATGGCCTAAAGGCCACAGCCCAAGGTACCATCGGCCTATCACAAGGGGGTACTTGTGCCTTCAAACTGCTTGCAAAGCCCAAGAGTCATCAGCCAAATGGCTTAACATCCACTAACACGAAGAACCTCCTCATGGCTATGAGGAGGTGACATGTCCATCTACAACATCTATAGTCAAGATCCTCAAACGGCACGCAATCGTTGTAGGAATCTGCACAAAAGCAAATATCTAAACATGTCATGTGATAAATCATTCATGTTTTTTAGCTTTCAAACCCATCGGCAATGAGGTGTGACCAACCTGTAAATGAACTTTTTGAAGAATGTGATGGATATCAATAACTTGGCAGTCTAACTTGAAAGGCAGCCGTTGGCACGAATGCTTGCCTATAGTTCACAATGCTTCCACCTTTGTGCCAGGCACTTATTTGTGTCTTTTCCTCTAGTTAGCCGTTGAAATTTCTTAAGCAAGGCTGTTGTAATCGGCAAGAGTCAAAATGGAAACCCCGGTTGTCACATGTTATACGTAGGTGTGGCTGGCCTCGTCTTGTTGTTGACGCGCAACACGAATAGCACTCTGACCAGCTTTGCCAACCTTTGAACAATGGGAGACATCAGATAAATGACAACTATTTCTTACCAATTCATTGAATATCCTAAATTGTGTGTTTGGCGTTATGGGTAGTCCGTGTCATTCAGTCGATGCATTCCAACTCGGTTAGATTGTGTAGTACGCATGTTTCACCCCCAGTCCTAACTAGAGGTTCCGCATTTGTATGTACGTCAACATCGAGAGCCCACTTTGGCGGTGACCTATGTTGGATGGAGTGATTTACCCATAATCATTCTTGGAAGGGCGTCGATGAACAACATTAGAGAGAGAACGTGACTGCAGACATTGCATGGTACATGTATGCAATATCTCCCATCTCACTTTTTCCGTAGAAGTGGATATGTCTTATAAAATTTCTCAAAGGATTGAAGGTGTGTCCGATATGTTCCACCACACTATTTTTATGCCATTCACTACCAATTCACGCATCAGTTCTCTTCACTATACACACATCCATGATTTCACTATCTACCAGAGCAAGTACATTCGTTTGGAACGCTTGTAGTTTGGGATATACACCATGCGCCCTAAGACTGCAATGACATGTTTCACTTGGTTGGTTTATAGAAATGACACGGAATATGTTCAATACAACCAACAACAATACTCAATGGTCTTCGTTGAGCTAAACATCGAATCGGTGGACAACTGATTTCATTACATTGCACGAAGCCACATATTGAGGCTACGTGCTGCTAAACTCCATTGTATACTCACAAATTGTGTGTTAACATAGTAATTAAGTTGATGACTAGTGTTCCATTATTGAATTTAACAGAATTGAAGACATCCAAGACTTAAACTCATGAAAACATCATGTGGGGAAACATCGTTGAGTGCATCAAGTCCAAAAGAAAACAAAGGTACTAGTTTACATGAACTAATCAGCACCCAAACGTACACAGGTAGGCCGTGCATGAAATAAACAACCTCAAAATTAGGAGAATATGCCCCTTCACTAAACTCCTGACGTGCATCATGGAACACCTCTCCAAAGGATGACGTACACATGCAAGTGCATGGATTGGCCAGTTGATATCTGGCCCTTTCTCTGTCTCTCTCCCCTAGGTTGAGCGTGGCCATCTTGCAACTGATCACATCTTCATTCGTCTTCTTACCACACTTTTCGTGGGCTACATGTGATCTCACCTCTATTGGTGCACTATAATCCTCCGTTTCTGCCTGACCATGATCTTCTTCAACACATGGACTTGCTTCACTTTACACAAGTCACAAACAAAACACAAAATGCTTGAAACTGACAAGTAAATCATAACGCAGCAAAGGACATGTTGAAATTAGCAAACAAAAGCATAACCCACGGTCAGACAAAACATCCTCTAGACATACACATGTGTCCCACAATCTCCTCGTCCTTGGATGAATCCAAGGAAGAGGAGCTATCTATTGTCTCTCACTCCTCATACTCGGATGTCACATAGTAGGAGGCCTTGTCCTCCTCTGCCCAATCATAGGAGGACGTGCCATCGTTTGTAATACCCTATGTTGCTGCCTCGGGAGTCCTAGTGTCTTTAACCTAGGAGGAAAACATTTATTATGCTCCATCATACGCTCCCATGGTTATAGGTTGTGTTGCATTACATACTACAATAGCTTTTTGCTCTTCCATGATCCGTTGTAGCATTTTGTGTAGTTGCATCACGTGGTACAACACTTCATGCTTCTACATCACCTGTTGTAGTAGTTATTCTTCATGTTACTACTATCCATTTGTGGCCGTCTGTCACGGGCTCAATGTCATGCACAACACCTCAGTCACATGCTAAGCCAAAACCTGCCAATGGAGTTTTGCGACCACAACCACAACCACTGTGAACCCCACATCTTGCAGTAAGTCACCTTGCACGAGCTACATTAACGTTAGCTAGTGACAGGGCAAGAGTGTTTGTGCACCGCTTTGGCGGGTGTCTAGCCAGCCAGTAGTGGCAGCAAGTACGCTCCTTCTTACGATTCTCATATTGATCATTGCGCTTGGACCACAACCGTCCACCACCTTGCTTCTCGCATGGTGGGCTCCAACCTTTCTAAGCGTACTAAAGCTCCAATAGAATAACTGGCGACATGGAATGGTAGTAGATCCTCTCCCACGCCATTTCACTAAGGTATATGACCATATACATCTTCGGGTTCAATCCTGCATCCAGCAATAGGCTGACCGCGTCTTGGCATGCATAGCCATACTCGGCCCATTGGCATTAGCTACATTTCTTCATGTTGCAGTCCACCTCACAGCCAAAAACACTCTTTGTGTCGGAAGTAATATCAAATATTGATCCCTTTGTGAAGATGTCATACTACCGCACGTGTTGCATGTAGATTTCCATATTACCATCGGTTAGCGGGGCAAGCGTGGTCTCACAGTCATGCCTCAGATGTGCCATTCTACAAAGAACTCATACACCCATACATATAGCTGCGCAAAGTAGTACAAGGAGTAAAGCTTTTGGAGGTCCATGGTGCATGAGTTGAGTGACTCCGTCGTTTTGCTCGTCGTGTTTCCGCCATGTGCCGCTGCTCAGTACACCATGCTCCACTTGTCCAACTGGATTTTCGGTTCTCTACCACTACGAAAGCTGTAATTCAAACCTTGCTAGGATTCCCGTGATAGCACGGTCTTTGGGTGCTTGGACTCTTTGGTGGTGAAGGCATCCATGAGGGTCCAAAACAAGTCCGCTACAACCCTACCATTCTTGGACTTGATGTTCTTGCGGATGTGGTATGTGGAGAAAGTGTGCGTTGCAACAAGTAGCTCAAGGGCCACAACAGCTACGATCCCACCATCATAGTCTAAGATGATGTCCATACCGCAGTTTCTTGCCGTGGGATATGCTTGTGTCAAAATCTACACAAACCACCTCCAATTATCCCTAACTTCTAGGCCACATAGCGCCCACACCATAAGAGCCTAGTGGTTGTTCACATCCAAATACTATGGAATCAGCATAACATATTTGAAGCCATTTCTTAGGAAAGGAGTGTTCATGGAAACAGTGCAAAGGACATGGCTCTAATCCTCCCAACATGCCCGGGGTGCAATAAAGGCCCAGTGAAATAGATCATTCTTTTCCTACTCCGTCCAAGCAATTATCCGAGGGTCCACCCTCTTCAATGACAAGCCATACAGTCCATGAGAAGCCAATTGTACACGGGGACTGGCAAATAGGATAGATGCAAAATTGAGTACAAATGTTTTTACACAAACCTCGTTGATGTACGATGGAACAGAGACCATGAGAGCATTTTCTCTTCCATTGTCTTCTCCTAGGTCGCCTTTTTTCTTGGTAAACAGCTAGCCAGAGCACCTTCTTGCTTGTGCGGGCCTCGACAAGTTGCCAAAGGGACTTAGTGTCGATCGACGGCTTCTTCACGGTCTGCTCGATGTGGCGCACCACCCATGCATTACAATGTGCATTGTCATCCTTCTATGTGTCGGCAGTGAACTTGTGGGCATCAACGTACCCAATGATGGCGATGTTGTCGTACTTGCGATAATAGTGCACCTCCAGCAGCCATGCATAGGTGACGATCTTCCACTGACCATAGTGGACATCAAGTCGCGTTCGATTGTTGTGGGTCTAAGAGAGCAACATGTTGTGGTCCACATCAAAATCTTAGATCTCCTCATGACAAGCCTCCATGTTCCGAAAGGCTTAGCCACTCAAGAAAACCCTGCATCTTCCCTTCTGCTTGCATCAGCATATAGCATGAGCGGCTTACACATCTTTGCTGGTTTTCTCCGACAGTGGTGGTTGAATTTCATCCTTAGATGACCCTACCCAAAGAATAAATAAGAGAATGTTAAAGAGTTGTGTCTAAACCCTCTTCAACAACAAAGAGTGTTTGGTGGCAAGAAAACAACATACTTTGACATCCCACGAGGTCCAATCTCCTCGGCTACGATGCCATACGTACACAGTCAGGGGGTTCAACCCACCCACATGATAACAAAAAAATGGATGGACTCATTGTATACCTCCAATCTGCATTGTCTGTTGTTCAAAGCGCCGTGGAGAGTACGGCATCATGCGCTCCAAGACACTGACATGATAGTTGTACTCATGCTCCTCATACTTCGCGAAGAAGGAGAGATCTCAGGGTGGTAATGGGAGACGACGACCTTGGTAGGATCGTCCTCTTCATCGCCCGAGTAGTTGCCTTGGCAGGCATAGTAAATTACAACAATTGCGGCCAACAATGGGTATGACAATGTTATCCATGCATCATAACATGCATCGTACCCACCATACGGACTTGGCAAACACACCTGTTGACAACACAAGGAGGAGTGCCATCCAGGAGATAGACTTTGGCTTAGAAGACTAGGCGAAATGGGCAGGACATGGCAACTTTCACGAGCAAGCAACAACAATAATTCAACGGTCCCCACCCCTCCTGACGATGACAGTGAACATACGCATCACATGGCGGTTGTCCGACCATCCACAACAGCAACCATAGATAACCATGTAAAAGGGCATGACACAGTAGGAGGGGATGGAAAAATACATCAAGCCGATCATGCACCTAGGAATAGATTACAAATGAGAGCAGGCACATCATCTTTGATTGAGCCATGTTGACAACATGTTAAGTGTTCTCGAGATATCCACCAAGTGGTGACCTTTGCATGTGGACGACAAGTGGCAACGTCCACATGGCCACCTATTGCATGAGCAAGATATGAGATAAGTAGAATCCTTTTTTATGTTGTCGACGTTAACAAATGATAGTGATGGTTTGTGTTTGGTAACGAGGAGATTTAATGACAAGTACAGTATGTGTATCATTTCATCATTACCTTGGTCGTTTTTATTGGAAACACCTAGTTGAAATGGCCTCATAAATTAGGGGTCAATAGTAATTTTGTGTACATATTTATTCCGGTCTAAGTTGTACTTTGCATCAAGTGACTCTGATGGAACATGAGCCAGGGTTCATAACATATTTTGTATAAATATTATTTGAAAAGAATAAAAACTTTGAAATGACTCTTTCTATAGCCTGTGTTAGAATAGCTCCTCTCAAACTGATGTGGTACGTATTTGTTTGTAATATTGGACGTAGTACGCAGGATCCGGCACACTCTGGGAGATAAGGGTACACAACGCATGTTTTGTGTGGAGTGAGTATTGAATCCGTTTCGAGCGAAAAATGGTGAGGTGGAAATTCGGAGGCCTAAACAGTGCATCAAATGGAATTAGACCAAATTTGATTTGTATAACCAAAACTTGTCTTTTTGTTCCCATCAAACTCGTTACGATCGTTTGGAAAGAGCCCCGTGAAGTACGGTCCCATTCAATGATTGACGTGATGATCTTAGCCATTAGTACTGGATGATGCCTCATATGTTTTGATAGCTTTATTCTTCTATTTGGTGCACACTCAAGTATTTCACATAAAGAGATCCAACCATTGGGCATTTTCACAGTTCAAATTTTTGTGAGCTTTGAGGTATATCATTAAGTGGACGTTAGCATGAACACATCAACTGAATGCTAGAGATAACCGTCACATCTTAAGTTCATGTACAACCAACATTGTTGTTTTCTCATACGTAAAGCAGTCAAGCTCCGGCCCACTTATCTTTCTCGTCACATACATGACCGGTTGTTGTCCACAACCGTGGAGTTTGAGGAGAGTGAATTTGATTAATTGATTGGATGCTTTGGTCGTCGATGTGTAGAGTGGCACCTATCCAACTCCACTCGGTGGCTTCACTAGTGAGATCCGAGAGAGGTTGTAGAAAGCTGCCATGTTTATGTACAAATCAGTGGTAATAGCTGCATAATCCTCAAAGACTTGATCATCTTGGATGTTGCTTGACTGCATCCAAGAAAACACTTCTAGGCATCATTGATTCATTTTGATCTATCCTCCACCAATGAAGTGGCCCAAAATCTCAACCAAATGGTGGCCATTGTTTTTGGCTAAGCATTTCTTGAAATAAATGTCCTTGTGTATAAATTCATGATTTGTCAATAGTTTCAAACATGCACCACCGGAATGTGGATAAACACGAAGTTGTTGTTGAGGTAGGAAATAGGAGAGGAGCCAAAGTGCAACCAAAAGGTGTTGTCTATCACCAACAAAACATATGCTAAGCATTTGTGAGTTCATATTGCACGGTGGTGGGCCCAAATTACCTAGAAAGGATATGGAATATGGTCTTTCAAATGTCCTTGCAGTACACATGAATCTTACGATAACCATCTTGTAGGTCAATTATAATGGAAACCTGTGCTCCTCATGGATGGTCAAAAAGATTGTATGTTGCATAATTGGATAGTGGGCCTTGGTTGTTGTGTTGTTTAACGCGTGGTAAACCATCCACATCTATGTTTCATGAGTCTTCCTTTCAATGAAAAACATTGGGATTGCATAGGGTAATGTGCATTGGGGTAAAAAACTCTCTCCAAGTAGCTCTTCCAATTGGCATTTAAGCTTGCTCAGCTTGTGGTCACACATTTGATAATTCACATAAGCTTTTGGTCTACTACCCAGCTTTATCTTATTCCAATGGTCGACATTACCTTGTGAGGGTAACTCCCAAGGTACTTGTGGAGACAGATTGATTCAGACTCCTTGATGAGTGGTGTGAATTCTATTTCATTTAGCATTCTTAACTTTGATGAAGCTCAAGTCTTCTTCGTCAACTATTGTGATATAGACCTCGTTGCCACGTTCTACGTGGACTAGCCACATATGAGCTCCTCATCACAGATATCACTTGGCCACATCTAGCTTTATTGGTGTTGTGTGTTTTCATGTTACAATTACAACAATGTCCTTCACCCTTTTTCCTACAGTGATCGATGGTGTTTCATGGTCCACCCAATCTAAGGCTTGTGTCTTCTTGTACCACTAACGCTTGTTACAATGAGCAAAACGTACGTGTTTCAAAGGGTTGAGATGATGGAGAAAAGGCGATTTGGGTACTCTAGTGAACTTTGATTTTCATATAGACTATTTCTTCCATGTGCAAACTTTGTCAAAGAAGGGTTTTTTTTCTATTCAAAAGTACCGCAAAAACAATTCCAAAACGCATTTGTCGAATCCAAGGTGTCACCCACAACTTTTGGTGCAACCCATGCCCAAGTTCTATTAGTTTTATTTCTCGTTCATTATGTGTAGTGAACAGTCATATTCTTTGACTTTAAGTCATTCGAGAAACCTTTGCGTGCACATCTGTGAACCGATCGCGGACAACCTGGTCGCGCTCACTTGAGACAAGAAAACTAAGGGAACGTGCGGATGGCGAGAGAAAAGACAGAAAGAAATTGATTTCCAAACATGAGAGACATGACATAACATCTCAGCAGTCGCATTACATTGTCGTCCTCGACTATGGGGTCATCATGGAAGAGAAGTTGTCCTGCGGTTGGTGCAGCCGCTCTTTGAGATGTAGGCTCAAACACGTGTGGAATTTTACAACGACCCCTTGTGTTCTTGACCATGGACTTAGAGTCACGGACGTACATCTAGGCATCATAGAACCATCCACAAATAGCCTCTTTCAGTACATCCATCCCAAGATGCATGCTCCCTCCCTCCCCCAACCATTCAGTTCCCCAGTCCAAAAAAAAATCCTCGAGCTTGTTGTTTAGTGGGCGGATAATGCCTATGTCAGTAGGCTGAAATCTGGGGGTACATCCGCCGAGGATGTAAACCGTGTGCATGTACGGGAAGTTATCCCAAAGCCACTCCTAGAATGCGCTGTAGCACTGCGGACACCAAGTGTCTAGCAAGAGAAGGATGTGGTCCTCCCCCTCTTGAACCCATAGTGCCTTGCATGTTGTCCGGTGTTACGGGTGGACAACGTTACGGACCCATTGCCTCGTCGTGTCTGCGTTGGCCCAGTGCAATTGAGTGAACGGGACATCCCAATCAGCGTCCGTGAAAATGTCGGCATTCGGACCTTGGGGAAGACATCGTTGAGTTTTGCCTCCAAGAATGAGCTGCATTAATAAGAGGCTGTCGGTCATCATTGACGTCTGAACGGTAGTATTCTGCCGCTTATCCTCCAACCCAACGATACCGACATCTGAAGATCCATGTGGTGCATACGTGTGACCAGTTACCAGCATGAGTTGAACGCCCATGTGGTCAGCGTTCAACACCATAAACAGGAAAATCTCGTACACCGTCACCGTGCACGCCGCTCGGTAATGCATTGTCAGCACCCGTGCCTCCTAGACATTCGGAACCTTCTGCGTAGCTTTTGTTGTACAGTGCCACGCCCATCCGAGTTCTTTTGCAATGAATTTGTGAACCCACGTTTGGCTGAAAGCGCGCAACCCAAGCCGCTCCAACTCATTGGGTGCATGCAGCGCAACAATGCCTCAGATTTCTCATCGGATGCCATTTGACTTGATGGCGTTTCGTGCATCGCGAGGGACGGTTATTCCACCTTGCATGGCTTTCATGACGTCGGGTTTGTTCACAAGCAATGTCCGCTTCCCCCAGCAGTTGTACACCCGCTTCTTCAAATCTTGGGGGCAGATGGACAGGCAATAATGGAGGCAATGACTGCTGCTTCATACTTCCACTTGAGCACTTTTGTGCCGTCCACGAACCACCTATGGACGGTACTCGGTGTGAAGGCATTGAATATCGAAAAACCATCAAACGTGTGGAACGTCTGTTCCAAGTGTTGCATGGCAATGTAGGGTCTTCCATGGCTTTTGTAAGCCTTGCAAATCGTTTGGAAGTGTCCACATCCAAAATTTTCGCAATATCAACCCCTTTTACGACTTCTGCAGCTCCCACACGATGACCTTGTTGGCATCAATTGTGTCACAGTCAGCTGCAGACACTCCATGTCTGTAGAATCATCATTAGACTGCTCATTGTCACTTCCGCTGCTTTTGCTCTGTGTGTCGTTTGATGTTGATGAAATCTCAGTGTTGCCATGTCAACAACAAGGTTAGGAAGCTTCTTAGTAGCTTCTCATGGTATGCGGGTAGCGAGACCTCTCGTTGAGCTGCGTTGCAGAGACGCAGCACTGGCAGCACCAGTGAGCGTCACCGGCGCCGCCATATCTTGGAACTTGTTACAACTGTTTGGAGCAGCGACATCATCACAAAACTCCCACTGCCACATCGTGTGAGCTGTAGCAGTTTCAATCTCCAATAGCCACGCCTAGTAGTAGCAGCACCACTCGGTGGCAGCAACAGCCTTGTCTGGCTACCCATCTCTACACCAAAAAAGGGTGGGAGGAAAATCAGCTCGCAAGAGCTCGTGGCAGCAGCTACGAGATGTTGCAACAGCCACATGCAGTAACAATAGCACAACAGCGTTGGCAGGAGCAGCAGCAGCATAGTAGCAGCGGTAGCGGCCATAGCACCGATAGGAAGCAATGTTACTCCGCAGCACTAGTGTGCAACATTATTGTGTAGTTGCGCAAAAGCTACGTAGTACTGCATACGGTTGCGCAAGGCTGTACAAGGCTACGCAGGACTGCGTAGGCCTGCACAAGGCTACTCGGTCACCCCCAAGGAGTCTGCATGACTTCCACAAAATAAACTGGTGACGCAAAATACACTTGCGCAAAAAATGCCAGCATTTTTTCACCTAGCTAAAAATGTTGAGGTCACCATTGGCTTTGCTAACGTCAGCAATTTCATTGTCAAAACGTCATTTCCCCTTGACATTTCAACTCATCGAGAAATGCTCATAGTGAAATCCGACCAGTTTGACATCCCGTCCCATACCGAGCGCTGACATGGCTGTAACCGGTGACAAAGGCGAAGGATATCTAGATCCCTCTTCCTCCTCTTTAAGGGTGATGAGCCCACGCTCGCAGGCTATTAAGGACCTAAGGAGCCAGCAGTATAAGATTCCTTGCCTATAGTAGCATCAAACTGATCCGTCCGTACGCTCACTGAGCTTCTTTGTGGTCAGTCCATGGTCCCACATCAGACCAACGAAGGAGTCGGCAGTGTCATACCCTCTGCACAACAGTGAGCATCTGCACCGATGACAGGAGCAGGACGCGACCCGCCACCTCTTGATCCTTGGGATGAGGACCCAGACATGCTAGGTATGAAGGATTGTGCTCACGAGAGTGATTTTTGCATGCTTCAGAGCGTCTCCACTAGCTTCAGACGAGTTCTTGGCCGCCACACACATCTAACTCCTTTTTCTTGGAGATCCAATCCTCGCCTGATACTTATCCCAATTACCCTAGTGACTTTCCTTGTCCAGGTGTCATCCCCATTCCTTGTCCTTCTCAGCCTATGGTTGCTCTCCCTACGGAGCGGCAACCCAAGGACTTCGAGACAACACCCCCACGACATCTGAGCAAGGACGGCTTTGACTCTTGGGAGATTCTCTTCCAGGTCTGGGCTACTTCAGAGGGATTTTGGCCCTACTATCACAATGCGTACAAGGTTACGCATCGTGCGTAGGTACTAACAGCAGCCAAGGTGATGCGCGGACTCCATTATGCCATGCTGTAAGAGACCGTTGTGGACTTCTGCCCGTTCCTTGGAGAGAAAGGCACAGGCGCGGGTGCTGATCCACTTTGGGACTGGGACTTGGCATTGTCCCTGCTTTCTGCAGAGACCCATGGCAGCTGCGCGCCTCACATTCCCGCCTTTCATTCCCTTCACCAAGGACCTGCCAACCCCGCAGCATACTATTGGCGGCGGGCCATGTGCATCTACACGTGCCTTGGGACCTCAAGAGGGAAGTAGCAATGAGCGCTCCGCACGATCATGCTCGGAGTTCGTGTTAAACACGTAGACATCTTCACGAGATACAGCGTTGCCATACTCAAGCCCTTCTCCACCTCCATTCTGCTTCTTCCTTGTACACATTAGCCTTTCCTCTAGGTGACCGTTTGAGTGTGAGGCAGCCGTGGCCCATCAAGAGAGTCCCCTTACTGCAGCGGTCACCGCGTCGCCACTAACGTCCTTCTCGCAGTCTGCTCCTCCATCGTCCGGCACATTCGCCTCTTCCCATTCCACCCCGATTACCCCAACTCAGACGCACGGTGTGCAGCAACGATATATGGGAAGAAAGGAAAAAGAAGGCACGATTTGGGCCAGCAGCAGTCATAGTAGCAGCAATCACCAGGCAGTAGAAGTGGACATACCGTTCGCTACTTCAACTGTGGAGGCGCTCATTGCTACACCGAGTGCTAGCAGTCTCTCGACCGGACGCAGATAATATGCGATCATTTGGCTGCCCATGCACTACGTTCCACGTTGAGCAGCACAGCCTCTGGTCACGCGGAAACCACGACTGCAGCAGTTCCCGTAGCAGTTCCCGCTTCCCCGTCGGCGATCAATGGCTACCTTGACCCACGTGACCGCACCATCGCCCAGCTCCGTCACCTTCTGGGGCTTCACTTCATCAAGGTGTGAGTGTGTCATCACAGTCGGGTTGTTCATGGACTTTTTGTTTGTCTATTCTCGTAGCTTGTGATGACTCGTGTGGGGGGACACAGCTGGCATGTGATGATGATGGGCCGAACAGTACCGATTAGATTCATGAGTCTCACCTTTGTGCCGCTCGTCGTACCTCCTCACATGTTGCTCAATGCCCGTATGAGGCCGAGTGTTCCATTGCCCATTGCACAATGACGTCCTCCAATCATGATCCTGGTGGCACCTGGATCATCGATTCTGGTGCTACTTACCACATGACCTGTCGTCGTAGTGACTTTGTTGTTTTCAGTCCTATTGCATCTGTCTGCTTCGTTAGCACACGCTTCGGTCAGTCCTTGCTCGTCCAAGGTATATGTGTTGTGTGCTCGGATGGTCCGTCTAGCTCCCTGTATCTCTCCAAGGTGCTTTTCGTGCCTGACCTTGAGCTCAGCTTGCTTTCGATGCGTGCCTCCACACACTGATGGGACTCTCTGTGGTGCACGCCGTAGACTCCACGATTGTGACCGCTATTGATACTCGAACCATACTTTTTGTGACTGTCGTGAATAGCATGTTTTGTGTCTTTCAAATCTCTTCCCCTTGCTCCCCTTCCCTTCTCGCTCGTATGTTTGTTATTAGTGTTCTCTCTGCTGAACACCAGTGGCTGCTGTATTGTTCCCTGTATCATGTGGGCTCGGACACTATGTCGAAGCTCATTCGGACACAGCCTATACTCGGTCTTTACGCGGCCTCTTTCAAGAAGACGTCCAAGACCGATTGTCTGTTCTGTGTTCAGGGTAAAATGCATCACTGAACCTATCCTCACTCCCGTTCTTGAGCTCTTCGTACTCTCAAGTTGGTCCATTCGAACCTTCTCGGTCCTCTCCCAGTCGAGTCTTTGTTCAATCAGGGACGATACTTGTTGACCCTGACTGTTCCAAGCCTTTGACGGCGGGGAGATGCCTACAAAGGCCCACAAGCGGCGCAGGCATATTGGGACTCCGCCCAACGGTGCATCGTTGAGTCCAGCGTTGCTCTCTTCTGCCAGTCTCTCACCTATCGTGGCCTCACTTCTATCACGTCGATGTCCTTCACAAACTTTCCTACCTGTGATGCTTCTCGACGGATGCGGGAGTCTGGGCCTACAAGCACCTCTCGTCCGGCTAATGTGTCTGTTTGAGCCCCCTCCACTTCTTGATAACCGGCTCTTGATGACCAAGCTGTTCTTCCAAAGACCTCTTGAGCCTAGCCTGTTTCTACCCCTGTTCCCTCACATCCCATAGGCACCCATGATTTTGTACCCATGTCCACCAATATTCCGGCCTCTGTGCGTGATCCTGCATCTCCCCCTGCTATTACACCCATCCCTGTGTCTCCCGTCATTACACTAGCATCTTAGCATCAGGATCCTCATAGTCCATCACCTACACCTTTGCCTCAGTCCTCACCACATGTGGTTGCGCCTATCTCTGCACCTGAGGTGAGCTCCTCGGGCCTAGATTACACACGGGAGCTTGTTGGTCCTCTTCAACCACTAGTCTCCGGAGTCCAGCGAGTGTCGGGTCCCACACCTAGGCACTCCACTCGTAGCGTTGCGAGTGGTGATCCGGGCACAAAGGCCCTAGGCCCGAGTGTCCGCACAAATCACACAAAGGTACACCCAGCGTGCTCTCTAGGACACGATCCGGTCACTCGTGAGTTTTTCATCGCTTATGATGCAGTAGATGACCTTCTGGTCGTCTGGCCCAGCTCTGAGGCGTGTGTACGTGCCTCT